>VWZS01003632.1:134037-146889 GCA_013397075.1 Rhabdornis inornatus
GTGGTTTCATTATACTATGAAAAAGTGAAGTATAAAGGGAGGCACTCCTGTGATTTATTTTTATTTAAACCATTATTGTTCAATTGTTTTTAAAAAAATCTACTGATTATTTAAACTAATCTACTGATTATTTATCTGAAATCAGAATTATCTTGATCTTTAAGTACTCTTAAGTCAGTTGATGCAATCTTTTTTGATTTCAGTAAAGTTTTCAATGCTTTCTCCTAGAGGATCCTTCTGGACCTAATGTCCTGCCCACAGCCGGATAACCTCATCGTGGGATGGGAGAAACTGGGTCACAGGTCAGGCACAAGGGGTTACAGAGAATGGGGTGACATCAGACTGGGGACCTGTCACTNGGGTGTCACAATATGAGAAAGATGTGAAACTGTTAGAGAGTGTCCAAAGCAGGATCACAAAGATGGTTGAAGGGAATTGAGGGGAAGCTGTGTGAGGAGTAGCTGAGGTCACTTGGTCTGTTCAGCCTGGAGGAGACTTGACGACAGATCTCATCACAGTCTATAACTTTCTTGTGGGGGGAAGGAGAGTGGCAGGCACTGATCTCTTCTCTCTGGACCCAAAGGAATGGCCTGAAGTTGTGTCAGGGGAGGTTTAGGTTGGCTAGCAAGAAAAGGTTCTTCAACCAGAGGGCGGTTGGGCACTGGAAAGCTCACCAGGGAAATGGTCACAGCACCATGCTTTACAAAATTTGCTTGTTTCTTTGTTTCTAAGTTCTACATTCTCGAGGATTATGAGTTGTTGATTGAGGAGGGATGTCGAGAGTGAGATGTCAGAAACAGAGAGTGTGGTGAACTGGAAGACTAGAAAAAGTATAACTGCATTTACTGATGCTATGTGTTATTTCACAGCTCAAAGATTTTTCAAAATATATCAAACTTCTGGGTCATTTGGTATAAAGTCAGCAAGTCTGCTGACAACACCAAGCTATGTGGTGTGGACAGAGACACCTAGGGAGCTGCAAAATTACAGCTCGAGAATCTTTTCTCTCAAGCCTGAATCCTTCTTGCTTCCCAGGCTGAGAAGCTGATGTTAGCTACAGACAGAAAGGAAATTTCCCAAGGTGATAAACGGTCAAAAAACAACTTAGAATCTGGTGAAAAACAGAGTGCTAGTCATAATAAAGATTAACACCTGTTGTTTTTCCCATGGCATACATCCTGAGGCCTGGTCTCCTGGATGTTTATCCCAATTAGCCAATGAGCTACTGTCCTGTTCTAGTCTCTTGTAACATGCTTTAAATACAAGCTCTCCGCTCAATAAAGTTGGCCTTTTTTCCCTAAAAAGGTCCATGTGTGTTGTTGCTCTTTTTCCCTCTCTCTAGGACTGAAACCACAATGTGGTATGGCCAATACACACTGGAGGGCAGGGATGCCATCCAGAGGGACTTTGATAGGCTTGAGTAGTGGGCCCATGCAAACCTTGCAAAGTTCAACAAGGCCAAACACAATGTCCTGCACTTGGATCAGGGTAATCCTAAGCACAAATACAGGCTGGGACGAGAACAGATTGAAAGAAGCCCAGAGAAGAACTTGGCATGTTGGGTGACAAGAAACTTTAAGTGACATGGCCATGATGTGTGCCTGCAGCCCAGAAAGCCAACTGTATCCTGGGGTACATCCAAAGCAGCATGGACAGCAGGGCAAGGGGGGAGATTCTGCCCCCTACTCTGCTCTTATGAGACCCCATGTGCAGTGCCTGTATCCCAGATCAGGGGCCCCCAGCGCAAGGACATTTTATAGCAAATGCAAGGNATGTGTGTTGTTGCTCTTTTTCCCTCTCTCTAGGACTGAAACCACAATGTGGTATGGCCAATACACACTGGAGGGCAGGGATGCCATCCAGAGGGACTTTGATAGGCTTGAGTAGTGGGCCCATGCAAACCTTGCAAAGTTCAACAAGGCCAAACACAATGTCCTGCACTTGGATCAGGGTAATCCTAAGCACAAATACAGGCTGGGACGAGAACAGATTGAAAGAAGCCCAGAGAAGAACTTGGCATGTTGGGTGACAAGAAACTTTAAGTGACATGGCCATGATGTGTGCCTGCAGCCCAGAAAGCCAACTGTATCCTGGGGTACATCCAAAGCAGCATGGACAGCAGGGCAAGGGGGGAGATTCTGCCCCCTACTCTGCTCTTATGAGACCCCATGTGCAGTGCCTGTATCCCAGATCAGGGGCCCCCAGCGCAAGGACATTTTATAGCAAATGCAAGGGAGGGCCACTAAGATAATCAAAGGGCTGCAGCACCTCTCCTGTGAAGGAGAGGCTGAGAGAGGCGGTGTTGATCAGCCTGAAGAAGATAAGACTCCGGACAGACCAAAGAGCAACCTTTCAATTCCCAAAGCTGGCTTATAGAAAAGGGTGAGACTGACTTTTAACAAGAATATTTAGTGATAGGATGAGGAGTAATGGCTTTAAACTGTTGATATAGATTAGATATAAGGAATAAATTCTTTACTGTGGGGCTGGTGAGGTGCTAAAACAGGTTGCCCAGACAAGTTGTAGATATTTTATCCCTGGAAGTGTTTAATTCCAGGTTGGATGGGGTTCTGAGTAATCCGGTCAAATGGAAGGTGTCCCCTCCTTTGTTGGGGGTTGGAAATATATTTTTAANGTGCAGTGCCTGTATCCCAGATCAGGGGCCCCCAGCGCAAGGACATTTTATAGCAAATGCAAGGGAGGGCCACTAAGATAATCAAAGGGCTGCAGCACCTCTCCTGTGAAGGAGAGGCTGAGAGAGGCGGTGTTGATCAGCCTGAAGAAGATAAGACTCCGGACAGACCAAAGAGCAACCTTTCAATTCCCAAAGCTGGCTTATAGAAAAGGGTGAGACTGACTTTTAACAAGAATATTTAGTGATAGGATGAGGAGTAATGGCTTTAAACTGTTGATATAGATTAGATATAAGGAATAAATTCTTTACTGTGGGGCTGGTGAGGTGCTAAAACAGGTTGCCCAGACAAGTTGTAGATATTTTATCCCTGGAAGTGTTTAATTCCAGGTTGGATGGGGTTCTGAGTAATCCGGTCAAATGGAAGGTGTCCCCTCCTTTGTTGGGGGTTGGAAATATATTTTTAAGGTCCCTTTCAACCCAAACCATTTTATTATTCTAAGTTCTTTCACAAGGCAACAGATTCAGAAACTTATATTCTAGTTTATAGGCCTAATACAGGCTGTAAACATCTATTAAATACTTGGCATAAAAACAAACATGTGGATCAAAACAGATGTTTATACAGATTTGCTTCCATGGTTTGATTTCTCCTTAAAAGAGGAAGATGTTAGTTTGCTCAGGTTTGGTTTTTTTTCATATTCTCAGCATCAGATAAAACAGTTTGAGTGCTTTTGTGCCACTTTCTTACTTATCTACAGGGACCATTAATGATAGTTGTAGCCACTTCTCTGATGTGAGAAAATACTATTTCTTCTCTGTCAAGGAAGGAAGTAGATCATTCCAACCACCCCAGGATATGATGCCTTTTCTCACTCAGTAGTAAATGTTTTGCAATATCTCAAAATATCTGTTCCATGTTAGCACATTCTAGTTGCCAAGTACACGTGCAAGCACAGGGTTGACAGCATTCATTAATCTCTGGTTTATTTTTTAGGCAAAGAAGGATTATATTAACCTTTTTATTAAACCTGTCTGATACTACGCTGATGATGGCTATGAAAAACCCTTAGTTTTGGGAGTAATTAGTTCTGTAATGTAAAGCAGGCTCTACTGAATTTTCTGCTCAACCTGTTTTGCAGCATAAATTATGGATTCCCACTGCTATTTCTTTGCCAAGGTAAACAGTGTGGGGCAAAATGATCGATCCATGTGCAGGAGGTAGGAATGTTAATAATGTAGAAAAACTGGTTAGAACATCTCCACATGAAGCTAGTACTGATTTAGATTACTTTTTTCTGATCTGCAGAAAACCTCTGCAGCTCAGGATACCCTTGAGAAAGTACGTGGAATAGGAGATGTCCTAAAACAATCCTGGACTTTGGGGTTTTGTTTGGTTTTATTTGGTTTGGATGGGAAGCTTTTTGGTTTTTTTGTTTGCGGTTTCTCGGGGGTTTTTTTGCGGGGTGGGGAAGAATGATTTTTAATTATAACTCCCAATGAGAAAAAGTCTTTTTCATTGAAGTTGGATGCAGCTGAACTGGGAAAATTGAAGAAGCAGCACACAGTGTATCAACAAGACAATTAATTTAGCAACAAACATACCAACTGCACTATTCAGAGCAAGCTTTGTATTACTTCTGGGATTCTTCTTTGTATATGCTTTTAGTATTCATAACTTCGGTGTGATTAAGAAAATAAGTAAGGCAGCACCCAGCTAGGCTTACTACCAAGGACAAGTGACTGCACTCTGCCCATAGTGAGGCAATTTTTGGGAGACTGGTACAGCCTAACTCTTCCGTCCACAGCACTGTAGTGTCTGGCACAGGCTGCTTGCAGGACTACCGGTGTGCAGGGCAAATGGGACGGCGCCCAGTAATCAAGGAAATTATGACTAACGCTTTTCTGCTGCTGTCGTGCAAATACTTCCTGTATTAAGAAAACACAAGTTTGTGGTCAAATGGCACATTTGAAGAGAGAAGGATTTCTTTGAAGTGGCAGACACAAGTGATGATTAGGGCTGTTTCTTCAATAGGCAGCAGTAAGAAGATTGCTATTGAAGGAGTGGTTGCCTTACACAGATGGCAGTGCTGTCACAAATGTAGACATGCCTTGAACATGCATCACATATTGGTGGCAGCAGGGGTGGCAGTTTGTAGTATTACAAACTACAGATTCCTTTTAGCACTGAGAAATTTTCACCAGAATCTTTCTTGTTTGCTCACCTATTGGTTAATCTGTGATCAAGGCTGGAACAGCAAGCCCAGGGAAGGAAAGAAGTAAATGATCTTAAAAATTATAATTAGCATGCATGGAAAAACATTGTAGCTACTTTATTCATTACATCCTCCCTGCAATGTCAGTCACTAGGACAACAACTTTCATTTTCTGCTCTTTCTGACGTTACTACATAGGTGAAAAACTTTTATCCTTCATAGGCTGAAAACGAACAAAATCTCTTCTGTAAAGAGAATAGAGGTCAGTGCCTAGGCAGGGTATTCCTGGACATAACAAAAGCAAATCTACCACTGGGGCAATACATCTCTTGTGGTTTTGAGAGGGTACTCTTCTTTGTGGTATTTCCATGAATTAATTCAGTGGTCACTGATTCAATCTTCTTATTCTTTACGTTATTGTGAAACCAATTCCTGCAGTAAAGAAAAACAGTTTTGACAAATTGATTTACTTTCTTTTGTAAAGTGTTCCCAAACTGAAGGAGCTCCATGAACATCAAATATATGCTCCTTTTATCTCCATACTCATTCCCACTTGAGTTTATGCTCTTCTAACAGGCTTTTCCCTCTGAGTGATTCTCTATTTCTGTAAACCTTTAGCACCTTTGTCTTCTGTTCTTCCCCACGAAAAACAGAAAATAAGAGCCAAATCGTATTAGTTCTAGAATATTTTGGTATCTAATTTTTGTTTGTTTTACAACTGATGAGAAGCAGAAATTATGCAGATTCACCAAAATCTGTAATTAAGTTATTCCTGGTATTTCTTAAATTTAATGAGCTGAAAAATCCATTGCCTGTCCCATTGTTTATTACTTTCTTAATTGATCTCAGCTATCTCAGTTACTTCCTGTAACACCTTTCTTACACACCATTTTCTACATTTCTTGCATACCATTTCTGCAGAAGTAGCTTGACACTGACCTCCAAGTTGCCTAACATCTATTCATCTGCAAACATCATGACAATACAGTAAATATCTCCTAACCTTTCACCTAGATCCCCAGTCTTGTTCCTCTACATTACATTGCTAGCTTCCTGATAGCAATCTGTGTTGATTGTTGAGAAATGCAAGATATTTTGGACCAGAGTCTGTCAAACATAAGAATCTCATTTTGTTATCTTCAAGTAAGCTGCCTGAGCTGCCTTGCCCTGTATTACTTTTCTTATGCTGCCAAAGCCTCTGTAGGTAGTATTCTCCTGAATATTTTGCCAAATGATTAATTGAAGATTGCTTTTATAATATGGGACAGACTGGTCACAAACATTTTGATCTGGGTCAACTGTGGCTGAAAAAAAATATGTGTGACAATACACCTGCCATTCAGATGGCCATCACATGATTCAGCCTAATCAGTTAATCACAGTTATTTAATCTGAGACACCTACTAAACAATTTTTGGAAAATGTACAAAGTGGGAGGGACTTAAAATGCATTTAAAAGCTTTAAAAAAAAAAAACCAACAAAAAAAAGCTTGGTTGCTTAACAAGTATTAAAATTTAGAGAATTTTGAGCACTAAACATGAAGCATGTCCACATGGCACGATACAATGCTGTGCAGAGATAATGGGAAGCTAGCTGAAAGCAATGCTTTGTATTTTTCAAGGAGCTAATTAAGGATTTGGTGTGGAGTAAAGACATCAAAGAGAGAAGTAGGGATTCAAATGCTGGAGGAATTCTTGAGAATCGACATAAACTTTAAAAAAATATCAAGTTCTATGCCTTTATGTAATATTTCTATAATATCTGAAATGCACCAATTTTGTCTTTCACACACAGTTTAGTTACATACAAATAGTAGTTCTTAGAATTTTATGTAATTATCTGATGTTCAGCAGGTAATATTAGCTATGCCTTATTAAACAGACATTCATAGTACCTGCTGCTTCACTGTAATCTCACACAGTCTTGGTACCATCATACTAATGTGCAGGTATTTTTTCTAGAAAAATGTGGTCTATTCAACTAGAACAAAACTTCAGACTGATAAAAATAAAGACAATTTTTTTTAAAGTAAAAGAATAACTGGTTTTCTATTCCAGACTAAAATACAGAAAAAGTACTTTCAAAACAGGTATTTGTTAGACATTCTAGCAAGAGTGTGTTTGTACATATCTGTGATTTCATCACCTGGTTTCAGCACACTAAAAGTAAGGAGTGCCAGAGTGTCCTTGAATTGAACTCCTGAATCAATGAGTGTTTTGTCATGCTGGGAATGGAAACTTCCAAGGAACTGGCTAAAATGCTACTAGTTTTACTACATGTCACGCTTTTCTCTGAGTCAGCTCCTGAATATTTCACTGAACCTGGTGTAACCAGAATTTCCAGTTTGGCTGGGACAACCCTAAAATAATCCAGTATCCAGCAGATATGGTTCTGCTATTTTTCCACACCACATGAAGGAAACAGGATATTCCTGCTCTCACCTTAAGCCTTGCATAGGAATGCAGGCTTTTGCAACACAGTAATAAGAGACAAGGACTCTGACACACGGTTGTGATGTGATACAAATCTTATGTTTTATTTTTATCTTATGCAAAACAAGATGAACAGAGTATGTTCTACTCTCCATTATATGTTGGTTAGTATGATAAGTCCTCGAAGCTTACATTCAGTTAGGTAAACTGACATGAGCCCTACACAGGTGACATAACATGTACCCTCTTTTCTTTATTCTGGTTTCTGTGGCTGTATGCATGTCCCAGAAAAAAAGAAAAATACTTTTCACTGACAGTAACTATAGGTAAAGTAGCATAAGTAGGGAACAGATGTTCTTCCCTAGCTGGCTGAAATAGCACCTGAGTTTTCTCCCTGAAGGAGATATATCTGAAAGCAGGAGCTATCAAATTGTTCTTCCCTTGACTGACAATGCTAGCAGACATGTTCATCACTAAAATTTGATTATGTTTTTGGAAGAAACATGTCTACCAGAGGTAACTACTCTAAATTTCAGTAGAAGTAATTAAATTCTACTTGTTCAAAATCCAACCTGCTCTCCAATACGAACTAGTATACCTAATAACTAAAGAAAAATGAGGACATCGTATGAAGGGTAGCTAATGTTTTAGCTGGATCATGGCAGCCCATCATGATTATTGATAAAAATTATTAATGTTACAACTGTTTGAGAGAATGATATAGAAGTCGTCAGTTAGACTTCTGTGAAATTACTTAACCACATAGTTTTTAAACAAATATTTCCTTGACTTTGTACTTCTCAAGGTCTTCTCAGTTACCGAGATTGTAAACCTTTTGTCCAAAGCTACAGACGCTGAAAAAGAAGGCACTGCGTGCCATCGTGTGGATATCACAAGAACAGCAACATCTGTTCTGAAATGATGGATTCATTAAAAAAAAAGGCGTGGGGAGGAGGGGGAAGAACACAAATCTGTATGTCCTTGAATTCAAATAACGTGAGGAAACTCATTCCAGAAAACAGAAGGATTTTGTTTCCGTTTCTTGCTTTTCAGTTAAAATAAACTAGCAATGCTAATGGCCGTGAGGTCACATTGTCAACTGTTAATGGCCTGTCATTTGTTGAGCAACTAGGCAACGACTTCCAAAATTTAGACTTCATGTCCAAGACACTTCCATTACAAAACATCACTTTAAACACTCTTTGTAAAATTATTCTAGACATACTCAGAGACAGCAGAACAGAACTGACCTGCTAGTTGCATACTTAGGAAATCTTTCTCTTCCACTTTTTCTTCTTACATATCCACTCTGTTGCAAGTTCCAGCTACACATATGGTCATTCTCTAAGACAGTCAAAGTTATTCAAACTGAAGTAATTAATTCAAATATTATCATGAAAAGGATGGCAGGGAATTAAGAGAAATTAAAGAAGGAAAGAAGAGGAGAAGTTTGAAGAAAAATCACTTAATTTTTTTTTTTTTTGCTTCTGTAATAATTGATAAAAGATTCGTGTTAATCACAAAAGTATTGGGGGTTGTATAAACCAAAATACTAAGCTCTGAAGTGAAGCATAGACACTAGATAAAGGAAATTATATTATAGAATCAGTCTGTTTAAAATCACCACGTTATGTTATGTTATGTTTGTTATGTTATGTTATATCATGGTATATCATGTTATGTNCTTATATAAAACAGCTTGTGTCCACAGCTTCCAGGAACAGTCAGTGCTTTATAATATATATAAGTCAGTTTGTCAGAACAATTCGCATTTTAAAAAGTTATTTACTTGGAATAAAATTACATACAAGTACAAGGCATAGATGTTTACATTACTTTTCCACATTAAAAATATAGCAAACCAAATTAGTGATAAATCCTGAAATATTTTTATGACTTATATCAAACTGTTGAAATTAGAAACTCTGTTCTAGAAGGGAGGAAAGAAAATAAAGTGCCAATTCACGGATTTTCTAGATGGTGTTTCTGGATAACAGTTATGTGTTTAAACACAAATATGGTTATGTGCAGCACAGCAGTGCTGTATGAGACCCCAGAACTCAAATGGCCTATAGTATCACTGATACAAAGAGACTGACTGCAAGCGGGCTGGCTGTTCTGTAATTTACCAAGATTATGGACATCTTTCACAATAATACTATTTTGAACTCACGCAATCTCAAATTTATTTAAGTTGTATCAGGCAGGGCAATAGAAAAAAGAGTGCTAATCATCTGAATACATTAATAAGCTTTATCGACATGAAGAGCAACTGGAGACAGGAAGTGAAGGAGGAGAACTGCTCAGTTACCCTTCATTTTCCTTCGAGTGAACACGGAATGAGCACTGCTGTCCGGGTTCTTTTTTTCCATAGGAGATTCCTGCACTAACGGCGGTAATGGCGGGAGGGAAGACGTGACCACGTTGGTAAAGCAGAGGTGAGTAAATACGGTTTGGGTTTTTGGTTTGGTTTTAGTTTAGTTTGCTGTTGGGGATTGGTTGTTTGGATTATTGTTTTTGTTTTAAGTAGGCAACTGCAGCTCGCTACAGCTTGTCACAAAATACCTGTTCCCGCGGCTTTCCTGAATGTCTGCTGCGCACTGAAGCATTTGCGCTTTTCTGAGCGAAAAGGCAAATCCAGGGCTACCAAGGCAGCAACAAGCCCCATCTCCACGCGTGGCCGCGGGGTGCGAGGTGCAGCCTTTCAGGTGAGAGGGTCGGCATGTGGCAGCCGGTGCACAGCAGCCACAGCTGCCACTGCGGCTTCCATCGAAGAAACTGCAGGGCAGGCCCAGCTGCCCTCGGAGAGCTGAGTGTGACGAAACCCGTGCGCTGGAGGAAAGGGCACGGTGCCAGCCGTGACGAGAGACAGTGGCCCGCAGCACACGGCAACGCTCACCGCCGCCCGCCCCGCTCCCNCGGGGCTGGGCCCAACCGCGGGGTTGGGGGTCCGCGCGGGGCCCGGGAGCGCTCCCGCCGGTGAGACGCTGGGCCCGGGGTTGTGCAGCCGGTCGCTGTCGCACCCCTCGGGCGGAGCCGTGCCGTGCGCCTGCCAAGCAGCGCTGTGACTAAGCTCGCCTGACCTCGGCGGCCTCCCGGCTGCCCTGCACAGCTGCGCTATTGTCATGACTTCGTGCTTTCCGGGAGCGGCCCTGCCTTGTTACCTACCCACGTTTTCCTGACGGTTCCCCGCCTCACACTGCTTAGAGTCTTGCACCTTCCCTTGTCTTATTTCTTGCAACCCAGTCTGTAAAGAATTTTCCCTCAATCTTGACGTTTGTTCCTTTTCTCATCTAGTGATTGTCACGATGTACAGGATGTAAATAAGTGTCATGTTCTCGGTGCAGTGGTGTGGCAGCCTGGGAAAATATCCCTTCGCATACACCTCCGATAGGAATAAGAAAGGGAGGAGGCGTTGAGAATCGCTGCAAGGAAGAAAGTTTAAGGGAAGTAAAGCAGTGTTTGAAACAGAGCGGGTGGGCTTGGCCTACAGGCAATATGTTTTCCTATTGCCCATCTCTGTTTCAGTTGTCTAAATGCAGGCAGATGAATACTGCAAGAGAATTTTTACCTTACTTAAATGGACACTCTAGTCAGTAGTCACATTGCACTACGTCTAACAGATATGAAACTTTATAAGACCACTCTTGTGGTGCTGGATTTCTGACATCTGTTTCTGAGAACGTGTCACATTTTTCTCTCGATTGTTTATAAACAATGTGTTGGTATTAGGAAACAGGGAAAGAAAGCTGTTACTGTCTGTGAGCTTTGCTAAAAATTTGGTAACCGTCTATTCTTTCAAATCAGTTTGTCATCTTGTATGAAGAGATCTATTCAGCTGGGAATTAGAGGTAGGATAGTAATCTTGAGAGAAGGTTAAATTCAGTCTAAAGGAAATTTTATTTTACTAAAAATATGTAGTTTTCAAAGGAAATCCCAAATCCACAGATGCCTCTGAAAGGGAACTTGTGCAAAATTGACAGATGACTAAACAATTATCACGTTTGCTTTTACATAGTTTATTTCATCAGTAAATATTTTACTAATAAATAGTTCTGAGATGCTATTTTATAGTGCAGAAGAAAGCTGATTTTTTCCTTCTCATTTTTCATCATAGTAAAGCTGTGGTAATTGTCCTAAAAATGAAATGTGTTCTGGCTGTATGTATGGTGTATTTATTAATTATTATTGCAGAAGAGAAAGAAAAGTATACAATACAGTGTGTGTCTATGTAGGAGATGTAATAACTCTGGTATTGCCACAGTGACTGAATTTTATGAAGCTGCTTTATACTTTGCCAGTGGTACGTTGCATTATTCTTATAATCTCCAGTGTTACGTTTGTAAATAGTACATAGGCAGAGTTTGGCTTTTAAGTATTTGAAGATCCTCTTCTATAGTTGATTTACACAAAGTCACTCACACTTTATGAAATTTTTGCAGCTAACTTTTCTGAGCAAGTAGTTGAAAGCTTTCCATCTGATATCCCTACTGGTATATACTATGGATGGGCCTGTGTTGGAAATGGAGATGTGCATAAAATGGTTTTGAGCATAGGATGGAATCCCTTCTATAAGAATATTAAGAAATCAGTGGTAAGAATTTTGCTTTTTGTGGGATTTTTATTGTAATAAAAGACTGGAAGAATTTTAACAAGATGCGCAGAATTTGATTGGTGAATGATATCTAGAAATCTGTGTGCCACTAGAAATACATTTGTTATCTATATAATATTTATATTCTGTTAAGAATATACTCTCTGTAACTGGAGAGTATGCACATGAAGTTGAATAAAGTTTTTCTTTCTTCTGTTCCACCATTTTTTAACTTCTTCCAAAATTAAAGTATAGCAGTACTTGAAATGATGGTTGCTTGACTTGCTGATAGCAAATTAAGCATAAACTTGGTAAATACATTGAATTTACTAGTTATGAGAGCCCTAGCATAAGCTGGAACATAGTAATAATCTATTGTTCTTTGCAATGTATCTAAATTTCAGATAGGAGATGCTGGGGCACCTTAATGTGTAATGATGTTTTAATTAATTCGTCTTTTATGGAATCCATACATGAGATGCTGCGGCTTAATGTACAGAATAAATATTTGAAGGCATATAAGGATGTAAGGATGGAGAAGTTAAAATCCTGAGCTGTGACAGCTGTGGGGTTTTTTGCTGTCATGGGCTGGTGCTTTTCCTGAGTGTTGCAGAGCTCTCTTTTATTTCTTGAAAACAATTTTATTTGTACATTAATCTCTCCTTCCAAGTGTTTGTCTTAGGCAAATGTATACTTTAAAATTTTTTTGCAGATAACTTTTCTAAACAAGTAGTTAAAAGCCTCCCAAATGATAGCTCTGCTGGTAGATGCTATGGATTGGCCTATTTTGGAGATGAAGATGTGCATAAAAAAGTTCTGAGTGTCATGTGGAACTGTGTCTTAGTCTGGACTTGCTCTTCAATTTTATAATCCAATTCTGTTGTAAAAGCTGTCATTGAGCCAACTACTTCTATCAAAATCTTCATAGTTATTTGATGTATCTACTTGTTGACGAAACATTAACATTTTCTGCCTTA
>VWZS01003632.1:162285-179824 GCA_013397075.1 Rhabdornis inornatus
TAGTAAATATACAGCATTATATTTCTTATTTTTTATATAGATATATATAAAATGCATAGTATATATAGTATACATAATATATATATAGTATATATAAAAATATATACAATATAGTGTATATATATATAGTATATATTAGTATATAGTAAATATATAGCATTATAATTCTTATTATACTATGCAGAGAATAGTATCCCAATTAATTTTTTAATAGATGTCAAATATAAAAACTTACTTCTATGTCTTACCTCAAAATAGAGTAATATAGGAGACTAGCAGGTGTAATCTGCATTTTACTTTGTGGAACCTTTGGTCTAGGACTTAAATATTAAAATAGTTTAACCTTTCAGAGAGGAGTAGCCACTCATAGGATTGGGTTGTAAATAAAGAGAGAAAATGATAGTTTTCTCTGAGGTTTAGGAGCTTTGTAAATGTTGTAAACTTAATTAAGTGTATTGATAACAGCAGTTATATGAGGATAGTCCTCATAAAGTTTAATGTCCTACGCGTTTAAGTGCTATATGTATGCATAGTTATATAAACCTTTAGATGGTAGGAAAATACAAGTATTTTATTTATAGTATCCAGTTCAGCACTGTCTCAATATTATGTCATGTTCTGAAAATTGTTGACATTTTGGAAATAAGGTGTCAGCTTATAAAATGAGTTCTAGGTGAGCACTATTGTTTCATATGTTAGAAGGCCACAGTAGAAGTAGTTCAAGAAACCACTGTATTCAAGAGTCATGAATAATTGATCCCTTCCTTTCTTGATAATAGGATTCGCAGAAATTGGGCAGGACATAAGACGTTTACTGACTCAGTTGAAGGAGATTTTTTGGGTGCTATAGAGTCACACAATGTATTCAAACCATTGAAATTCTTTGGGCTTCCTCAAACCTGTATTTTGTTCAGTACTCTTCCTAGTCCACAAATGGACAATTCTTAGAAATAGAGGTTTTTTATTTGCAGCTCTGCTTCTCTCACTCCAAGTTCAGAAACCCTATGTCTGATAGGAGATGTCAATGTGCCCTAGATGTAGCCAGTATGCTGGGTATCACATGCTGTCCGGTTCTCCACACACTGCCTTCCAGACCTCAAGCTGTGTCTGCTTGTCACAAATGCTTGTGGCTTGGAATCGCAGAGAATCTTGAGAGATACATGGTATCACCACGGGTTTTGAACCTATCTGATCACAATAGAGTTTCTTTGTTGGATAAATTGTTCCTTACTTTGGGTGATGAGCTCCTATGGTGTGGGGCTGCTTGTGTCCTGTGCTCTACAATGCACCAAGGGTGTTTGGGTTGGTTACTGAGCATCACTGCATTATGGCAGAAGTAGCAGAGTTAGCAGTGGTAGTAATAGCACGTACTGAAAACCAAGGAAGAAAGTAAGTCTTATGCTCAGGGAATTCATGCAAGTCTGTAAGGCTCTAAATGGGATGAGCATTAGCTTTATAGTACAGATATTTTATTAATCCAGGCAAAAGGTCACATGAATTCAGGGAGTCGTACAGTAGGGAGGTTTTCCCTCACATGAGTGCAGACTTGTTTGATTTTTAAATGGAACCAGATATGTATATGCAGGGAAAGTACATCCAAGAGATATGCTAATGTTATAGTCTCTGATCTGATTCTGTCTTTGAAATTTTCTAGCTCCTTTTAACAGTTTCTAGGTGTTCACTTCCAGTAACAGCTAGAAGATATAGTAAATTTTCTCCTGTTTTCATGAGAACTCAGCTTCAAGAATATGAAAACTAGTAAGTAAAAGAAGATATAATGTACCATCAAGCGTGAATTTTTACAAATAATCTGTGTTAGTTCTGGTGTAAGTTGTGGAAAACAATGTACACTAAATGCTATAAGTATATTTTACCATTCAATGTTTATTTTCCATAAAAGTCTGAAGTTGAGCATCACATAAAATACTGCAATTAAATACTACATTATATAATTATCAAACATTGAACTGAGGTCTACATGCAGTGCTTGTGCAGTGCAGTATTTTCTTGTGTTTCTGATGGCTCATTTCATTCATGCCTAGGACATTATTTATCTAATTATTTACTCATTTCAAAAGTAGAATAATAATGAAGTGTGTAAAATATTCAACTAGATTAAGACAATGGTGGCTTAGACAAAGATAATTTAAATCAGTAAGAAATGTAAAAGAAAAATTTGCATATGTGAGTCCATGTGTGAGGAAATAATATGAGCAGATGCAGTGCAGCTTACACAAGGCACATGACTTGTGTCTGTGTCTTTGGAAGTGACACATTTTATCACAATAAGATTAATTTGAATATCTTGTATTTTTTAAAAAAATATTGCATAGTATTTCCTGCTGAAATGGTTTCAGGAGTATATCTGAAATTTTCTGTATTATAGATAATTTTATTTCTATGCTTTATAAATGTATTTCACCAGAAACCACCTTCTGTTATATCTCTCTTGTCAAAGGAATATAGGAATGTGCAGGTTCAAACTTGAAATGCAGAGGTTCAGATATAATTTCTGGATTAAATCCTTCGTTTGCCAGGTGCATTTTCTGATGCTTGAAAGTTGCAGTAATTTGCATAACATCCTACAAAAGAAATAATTCAAGTAAGGTGCAATATTCCATTTCAGTCTATATCAGCGAAAATATGATGTACTAACTGAATAAAATAGATCATACAGTTTACTATACAATTTCTTCAGTTAAACAATTATCAGATTCAAAAGTGCAGTGAAATCTAAATCTAAATTAATATTTTATTTCTTTCATTTGCCTACTAAAGCAACATAAAAGATTGCAAGTTTCTGTTTCAAAATATGTATTTTCTTTTAACTTTCCTTAGGGCAATCTGGCACAAAATCAGTAGAGTACGGAACACCGGTGACACTCTGCAGTGAGCTGACTGGTTTTGTGGTACTGGCTCTCTTCTGATTTCCTACTGCCAAACTTCATTTAAAACATTAAACCTGACAGTGTTAAATGCCTTCTTGTCTTATTTGTATGTATAAGTAGTGCTTGCTATACAGCAATTATTCAAATGCCAATTCATGAACAAGTTGTTCTGCACACAATACTTGGTGTATACAAGCAGAGGTGGCGTGTAAATAAATCTCTTTCAGATGTTGTTTACATTAAAATTTTAAAACAGACTGTTCTCAAGCATTGTAGTTATTTATATGGTGTTTTCAATGTAGTGGATGTTTTCTTTTGGTTCCCAGGCTGAAAAGAACTACTTTTAGTTCTTGTTGAAAGGAAGTTAGAAAAACTCAGGTGGAAAACATAACAGAGCCACAGAGTTCCCTGGTTACTTGCATCCTTGTCCCTGTGCCTTTGCTATTCTTTTAGAATCAAGTAGGAGATACTGAGAACAAAAAATCAGTCTGTCTGATTTGCACAAAACCAGCTAACCATAATTGCGAGTCATACTAGAAAAAGCCTACATATGGACTGCTGAAAATTTTTCAAGACTGATTTTGTTTTTAATCCAATTTTGCATGAGAATTTCAATTATTTGTTTGTCACTCTTGATTAGGGTAACCTCTTTCTCAGGACGTAGAGAAGGGAATCAGTTTTCTTCTAAACAGAAAATTGTGAGTTCAGCATTTATCCTGTTACACTCCCCTAAGACATTTTATAAAGTAGCAACTTTTTTTTTATTTAAATAAAATTGAATTTAATAAATTTAATTTATTTAATTTATTCAATAGAACTCCTTTAATAAAAATTTGCACATGTGTAAATATTAGATAATTAGTACCACTAGTAACTTTGTTTACTTTGGCTCCTCCTCAGTTACCTAAAAAAAGCTTTAGTCAGAGAACGTAAATGCAAACGGGTTTAATCAGTTCCACATATATAAACCTTAGAGCTCTGTATACATTTGCACAAGCTAGTGGAACTGTAAAGACAGATCTGTTCCAAAAGCTTTTCCCAGAAGAGGCCACTTACGTCCTAAAGCACTGTAGATGCATAGTATAACCTATACTTACTGCATGTGAAGGTACATTTACTTAGTATAGTAATCTGTTAGTGAAAAAAGCTTTTCTCGATCTCTAAATTCTTAAATTTGTGCCTTTTAGACAATTTGTCAATATTTAAGGAAAGGTCAAACTGCCAAATGTCTCTCAGCATCCCTTAACAGTAGAACACTGTGAGCTACAAACTCACGCGCTTTCCTACCCTTTGCAGTCCATGTTATCCTGCAGATCAGCCTGTGGAGAGTTCGCAGGAGGTGTAATCCTTGTGCTTTTAAAGTGGATGTTAAAAAAAGCATTGTATCCCACTTCTGCTTTTGTACTTTAAATGTGAGTGCATTTTAATTCTCATGTTAGGAAATCTTCTCCATAAAACTTTCATCTTACTATCTGTTGTAAATAACCTGGTATTTCTTTGGTGCCTTGTCAGTAACAGTGAATAATAATCACTTCAAGAACAACCACATCAGGAAAAAGTTTGAAATTGATCATGTCACCCTTTTATAAGAAGACACTCTTATCAGTAAGATCACACATGTCTTTGCTTAATCTTCAACTGACTAGAAGAAAACACTAGTTAAATAACTTTGAAGCAAAATCCAACAGCAAAGTTATTAATCCCATCTAGGATTCTTAGGTATAGATGGATCCTTAAAGCAAAAAAAAAGTTTAATTCATCATATATATGATAAAATTCATCATAATAACAATCATAGGAACAGTAATTTAGGCTACTATTATCTTTTGTTTTCAATTATTGAATCTGTTTGCAAAATGCATTCTGCATTACGTGATTGAAGAGACCAATTTTCAAGTCAGACAGAAGACAAATACATGTGGGAGCCAACTGATTGTCTTACCATTATTCTCACAAAGCGTGGATGGGCATAACTTGGAAGGAAGTCCTCAACTTCCTTATAAAGTCTTTCTCCATTAAAGGTGTGGTAATGTTTAAGCACAATAGCTGCCATCCCTGTTCTTCCTTCATAATCTAAAAAAATTGAAAAATAATATGAAAAGTAAGAGTGTATGTGAATGTTTATAACATTTGGGGAGATTTTGTATTAGTTGGAACAAATAAATTGATACTGTGAAATATCTGTCCTGTTTTCTCAGACGTCACTGAGTATAAAGTATATGATATTTTATTTGTAAGGTATATAATATTTTATTTACTATACATGGTATTGGAAGACTTTAAAAGTTATTTTCAGTGGGTTTATTAAATTTAAAAAATGGCTCTGATGTCTTTTTAATAGGAATTCTCCATAGCTGGAAACTGCCTGCTAGGTTTAATTCCTACATGAACACTGGTAACATAATGGTGTAATGAAATCAGAGAGACCATTAATTTAAAAAAAACCCCTGAATGCACTCACTAAGACTAATGCAATAGATGGACACAGACATGTAGGAAACTGTAATTGTTCTATATAAAGTTAAATGTCTATTGTACACTGTATGGAGAGTGCTGAATGCTTTGCACTCTATTCCACAGACAAATTTGTGACAAAAAAGGTAAGTAGATTGTAGTAAATTACAGACATCAAATTATGTTTGACATGCAAACAGAAACAAAACCCTTTTCAAAAATATGTACCAGACATAGTTCCTGCATTCTATTTATTGAAGCACAAGTGACAATTCTAAGTGGAGAAAATATCTAAGTGAGAAATCAGCTGCCAAAGTTAAATGGTTCAGAAAAAAGAGCAGCCTTGCAGTGTGCCTAAAGGCACTGGAAAGAAAAAATATGAGTATTCCTTTTCCTGGAAATGAATCTGCAGTTACTGAACTGGTGATATGCTGTAAAGTTTGTTATGGAAATATTTGAGACTCTAGTCAATATAGAAATATGAAAGACTGTGCTATCTAGATTTTATTGACACTACAACCAAAAACTGATGTGACTCTTGAGGCGGTTTTTCATGAGCTATTTACTGCCTGAGGTAGCAACAACCCTTTCGAGGATCTCCTGTCAGCTCCAACTGTAGATGATTATGAGAGATGCTTTGAACATTAGACTACAGTTTTATTTGCATGCACTGCATGACTGCCACCTGCTGATCAACCATTCAAATGATGGCCTTTTAATTTTATTTTTATGTATCCTCTTTGAACCCATTGTGTTTCCCATCTCTCAGTGCTGTCTCTTGACAGCTCTTTCTTCATGTGACTAGTTTCTTTTAATACTAGACTTAATCTGCCTTCAAAGGAAATGATGAACAGTTACTCAGCACCACAAAAAGCTCATCTTCCTCAGCCTATTTCTTCAATGGATGTATCTTCTGAGAAATTTTCTAATTTTGTGATTTGGTTTCCTACAGCTTTTCAGAGTGGTATTGTATATTTTTATGAAGCATCATATATGATCAAGAACATTCCAGTTATGCAAAAATATATATGTTCTTGGATAGTACTCATAAGATAATGGTTTCAGATGTTATATTTTAATATACTCTATTTTGCTATTTTTCAGATGAAAGCCCGTAGCCTAAGAGAAGTCCTGTGTGGTTCATAACGTTGTATTTCTCACTTCATTTCTCAGTTCTGTGTTATGATTTTGAACTTATCCCAATGTTTCTTTCTTCCATTCATCACAAAATTTCAGGCCATCATGTTTATTAAATACAGCACTTTGCTGAAACAGAAATTTCAAAATACTGTAGAAAAGCCTGAATTGCCAAGCTGAAAGCACTTATATCCTTACATGCATTTGTGCATGCAGTTGAAAGAACAGAAAAGTTACAGAAAGAAACAACTTTCTTCATTTTATATTCTTAAAATATAGGGAGTGTCTTACTTTTTATGCTTACACCATAAATGTTAACTTCTTGGACAAAATCCATCATACTGATGATCTCTGCAGCTTCTAAAGAGGCAACATTTTCTCCTTTCCACCTGTTGAAAAATTTCTTGTGTTAATATAGATGTTAACTTACACATTTTTTATTCTGTATGTGATGGAGGACTACTTTTAATGTGGGCTACATTCTTAACTGAAGAATGTAGATGGACAGACAAATCCTTTTCTTGTTTAGTGCCGTCTCATTTGAGATCTCAATGATACAAGAAGTGCCAAATTTGAAAAAATCTACTGGGTAGAGTGTCCAACACTCTACTCCAACTTTGGTGGACTTGATTCCTATCCTTAGTGGTTTTTTTCAAAGAAAGTTGACATTATCAGGTTTGAGTCTGACCTGTGTCATCTAGTCTTGCATATGTGTGATTTCTTCCAAGCTCCCTGGATATACTCTTGACTTTGTGCTATAGCTGAAAGTGTCTCCCACCCGGTCACTGAAGTAGAGAAATCTATCCTCATCCATCACTAGGAGGTCCCCTGTGTCAAGATTCACATCTCCTCCCACAAACACATTACACAGGAGTTTCTTCTCTGAGGCTTCTTTATTTCCAACATATCCAGAAAATGGGGCATCCTCAGTAACGTGAAAAACTAGAAGACCAGGTTTACCTACAGGCAATGAAAAGGGGTTGCAAATAAGCATATATAGAGTGAGCTATTAAGAGCATTATTTATCATATTTAAAATCCTCTGGAAAGCCACATCTATTCTATGTGTCTTATTGCTACATTTCATTAGCTATTCCCTGAACAGAAGAAACTAATGAGTGGAAAAGCGAACATAATTTTGCTTCCTCCTCTTCCAAAAATCTGGACCACGGGGAAGAGATTTTTGGAGTTTGTTGTACATCACTTACCTGGTAAAAGCATTTACCCATTGAAAAGATTATTTATCCGTCGTTTGAAAAGGGTGATGGTGATCAAACAACACATGTAGAGGCAAAAATATATAGTACCTAAGATCTTGTGCTTTGAGGTTTTCCAGAGGATAGAGGTGCTACTGCCCTAACACTGGTGTGCTTGTATGACAAAACAAGTTGTAATCCACAACGTGTCTGGTCCCCAACCATTAAGGGGTCTTTGGAGTCTGAAGCATATCCCTACTGGGCATCTCTCCTTGTTGCTTCCTAAGTCCTATTTATAACAAGGGCAAAACTTCCATTGACTTCACTGGAATTGATTCAGAATACCCTTCAAGCATGATTTTTTATTATTCAATATCTGTGATAAGTACTGGCATTATTCTCAGCATACTCCTGAGGTTAAAAGATAATTCAGTTTTCAAAACAGTTTTATTTAATTCCTTCAGCAGATGTAAGGAGATGTTTTCAAACAAATAATTTTCTTCATAGCTGTATTTCTGCCTCTTAAATTAATTCCTCTTCATTTTTTTGAATGCTCAATGTGGAAAATGGAATGAAAGCTCATACTATCTTTCAGAAGAGAAGCTGGCATTGCTGCAAATACAGTGCATAATTTATAACAAATGAGCAACCAAACAAAAATGTTGAATTTAAAAAAGAATTTGCTCTAAACCCAAGTCAATTTTACAGGAGAATCCGCTAGTCCAGTTTGTGAATTTGCTGCCATTACTGTCTCACATTGTGACAGCTTCAAGTTATCTAAAAAATATGTGTAACAAGCTGCAAAACTTTTCTAGTCATGTTGTGAAACTGGGAATTATATCAATTTCACTGAGAAACCAATAATTTTTTGTCCTGTTTCTAACATAACTGTAGTGAGGAAGCAAGTTATTTTCAAGAAAAAATAATAAATCTTTTCTTGATTTGAATATTATCAGAAAATCATGTATTATCAGATATAATAGAAAATTGCTGCCTTTTTCCCCAGTGCTATCAGAATATGTTATGTTATGTTATATGTTACGTTTGGTTACATTTATTATATTGTCAAAGATAAGCAATAATAATTGCTGATTTGATGACCAGTACTACTGTTTGTCATTGAGATCTGACATTATAATGACCTATTACAATTTAGGTCATCTGTACAAGCCTCTCTTCTACCTTCAGGAATTTTATCTCTATGATAATTAAATCTACATACTAAAACTAGTGATGCTAAAGACCTTTCCCCCAGAACTGCTAACTTTGACACAGGTAGATTCATGCATGTGTACACAGGCACATGAATATTTGATGTGGCTTCAATAAAAGCAGTGCTGTCTTTTGTGAGACTCAGTTTTCAGCATTTTTCTCAGAGATATTCTCATCTAGGAGGATACCTTATTTTCAGTCTGGGAGTTTCAGCTCTTTGAGGTGGAGTATTCCATTTTAAGTAGGAGTTTGGAAAGCCTGTGCAGCTCTAGATACTAAATAGATAAATCTGGTTTTGTCACTAAATAGACAAATATGATCCATAATTTGAAATGTACTGTTCTTTCTCAGAATTTTAAATCTGAAACTTGGAAAGCATCTTTAAACATCTAGCCTCAAAGCACAACATGTTGGAATTACTGTATCTTTTTTTTTTTTCCAAAAGAAGCACTAAAAATCTGATTTTTCCAGGAACAAGTTTTTCTGAAGTGAGAGAATAAAAATATAATGGGCTTCAAATATTACTAATGTTCTTATAGGATTGTAATTTTTTCATTTGGGTTACTTTATAAATATTTGGATATATTATTGCATATATTAGCAACAGATCCCTGTTTGGATCTATTTTCCAGCGTCATGTTCTAGGTGTATGTCAAAAATCTGTTGCTCATAGAAATACCATCATCTAAACTGAGTTATCTGTTAGCTCACAGAAAAACTAATATTTTTCCTTACCTATGGGTGCTTTATTATACCTTCCATTTTCATCTTTTATAAGTTCTTGTTTCCAGACATCATATTTCAACAACTCAAAAGAATGAAGAAACTAAAAAAGCAAAGTACATATGCATAGTTAAAAATATCATTTTTACTCACTCTGTAGCTCTCATAAAAAATGCTTTGAATTAATGAATAGTCCCTATTGACTTTTGAAGACTTGAGACAGCCTGAAATAAACTGAGAGTATTCTAAGATGCAATTCTCAGAAGTGTTTATATCATGATAAGCAACACTAAGTATACATATACAGATAAGTGTTCATCTCCTTTATTGATAAAAAGAAGCTCATTGTCTTAGAGTAGGGTCAGATTAAAATAATTATACGAAGGATAAAATGCATTTGATCAAATTGTTTTTTTTGCTTTAAAACTACCATCCATTTCTTAGTAGAAGCTTAATATTGCTGGAATGCAAATCAAGATGATTCTCTGACAAAAAAAAAAAAACAATCCAAAATAAATTTGCAGACATCTCAAAAATTAGTCCAGACAGATTCAAGTGGAAACTTGCAACCTAATGATTTAATTAGTCTCTCCTGCTCAATCTCCATTCACATGGTTACAATTGCTAGAAGACTGAAAATCTAGCAGAGTTGTTATCATGGTCATACCAAGGCTTTTTTGGCATCTCAGGTTAAAAACAGAAATCATTTGGAAGTCATTAATCTGGTCTTGATCTTAACTGATCTGAATCTTTAGTATTTGAATAGTATTTCATTGTAGTATAACGTTCATGATTCAAGGAAACTGCATAAATTGGAAAAGCATTTGAGACTGTCAGGGCATTTTTATGGTAGAAACACTGAGAGTTTCAACAGTGATTGTATATGTAAATTTATATCTTAGATATTTTGAGATTAGTATTTTTCTCCTTTATTTGCTGAGAATTTTTTGTTTTGCTAATCTTATTTCAAAGGAAGTGTGACACTGATTTTAATGAGTGGAGATGCAGTCAAAGAGCAAATTTGTGTAAGTTTGATTTAGAATATCTATCTCCTGATTCATACCAAAAGTCAAATCAAAACTAGCTTCTGGCTTCATCATTTAATATATGTAGGTTTTCAGGATGACAAGTAAACTTTAAGAAAAATTGTCATTAATCAGTCCTGTGGGTAGTCACTTCTACACAGTTTGTTGGTTTTTTCTTAATATATTCTGGGGGAAAATTTGGATACACAAGCTTCTATGTACTCATTGTGTATATTGATTGTGTCTTCAAAATATATGTACAGAGAATAGAGTCAAGGAAGGGACTGAGAATAAGGTTTCTGTTTTCATTAACCAGATTTTATTGTATCTGGAAAGAAGGAAGCAGTTTCTTACTTCCTGTTCTTTATAATTTCTGCCTTTCCTATGCCTTTTACTTTAGTTTGGTTTTTTTTTTTATTAATTATTGTATGCTTAATTGGTTGATTGGTTGGTTGATTTGATAACCCTTACCTTTGAGAAGATGCCAACATGTCCCACACCTCCTATTTTATTAGTGTAGTTCAGGAAAGAAAGATTTCCTTCTGTGGACCCATAGAATTCAAATATTTTAATTGGGCCAAACCTCATCAAAAATTCTTTCCATACAGAAGGTCTGATACCATTTCCAAGAGCAATGCGCACTTCATGAACTCTGTCCTCTTCTTTCTGTGAGCAGACAAAAAGAAACATTCTGTAGCTGAGAAAAGTGTGTCTAAATACCTAAAACTGGTCTAATACTTTCTAACAGAACAATTTTCATGCCACCTTGACTAAAATACTTCCCAGAATGGTTTTGATTTTGTTTTTTTTGTTTTTTTAAATCAAACAGAAAAGCATAAGAAATCTTGGTCTCAGGTTAAGGGGTTTTTGCAGGCTGAAAATTGTATTTCTGTAATTTTTTGAATTTTTGCTTAGGGACTCTGTAACTAGGATGTCTATTACAAAGTTTAAAAGATTTTAGCTGTAAATAAATAGGTTTTAAGGAAGAGCCATTTCCCATAGAATGGAAGTTCCTTTCCCACTGAAGAGAGAAGATATCCTGTATCAAAAAAATTGTGACTTAGAAAACACTTGTGATACAAAATGGTCAATTCTTTTTGTAATGATACTTGGTAGAAAATTTTGCACATCTGCCGTGTTCCTTATGGAACCTGGAAAAACAGCAGAATAACTCAAAGCTGCTTAAAATATCTCATATGATTATGTTCAATTTTAATCTTAAATCCAGATTCATCAAAATGTTATAGTAAAATCTGCAGTCAAAATGTAGTTGCTAATGTGTTATTGTTACATGTCAATGATGTAATTATTGTGGTAAACTCAGACGTTTACTTACATAAGTGCATGGGAGCAGACTGCTCAACACCCTATCTACAGGACTGTAATTAAGACTCTGAGAAGCCCTCACATTTTTGGAGGGGATTGATAGTTGCGATTGAGTAATTAAGTTACTGTTCTGGCTGAATACCAGCAGAAAATGAACTTATTTCAGGTCAGCAGGAATGGTTTCTTCAAACCAAATAGATGCATTTCATTTTGGTTGTTATTCTAATCTGTTATTCTAATCTGTAAAACTCTAAAATTATATTTGGTTTCTAAATAATATTAAGGTGATTTAAAGATGGAACTTGTAATTACACTGAAATTACCTTGTAATTACACTGAAATGTTTTAGCAGAGTTTCAAATTTTTTACTTTCAAAAATGTTTGTATGAAATTATTTTGTGAACTATGTATTAACAGACAACTTCATTTAATCTGGAACTGCATTTTATGACAGATTAATTATTTGCCACAATAGGATCAACCGTAATGCAGACTACACCTCACTTGTTAAACACACGAGTCAAACAGGAGTTTGATATTCCCTGCTTCTGCCTAATCAAATTAAAAACACAAATGTGTTTTCTTCTGCAATTTTAGTGGCAAATCTGAAGGAATAAATATTTTGATCACATGTGTGTAATCCAACCCAATTATAAACCAGCTGGGAGGTTGACTGGGAGACTTCCTTCATGCTTAATGTCCCTTCTTCAGCACTTTGTCTTCAGGGTGAAATTATGGGTTTTGGTTTCTTCCCCAATATATTTTGTGATACTGTGAAACTTGAAGTAAAATTAAAGAGTTTGAAAGATTACAATAGCAATAGGAGAAACTGTCATTCTTACCTTGATTCATGCCTGGTACAACAGTCTCCAGCATTTCTCTGAATCACCTTGAATTTTAAATGTCTTTATTTAAAAGTTACATGGTCCCCTTTATAAACATGCTTTCTCATTATTTTGTTACCTTCTATGGGGCTTAATATTTACTTCTGATAGGTAAATGAGGCTGGTTAGCTTGCAGGAGATGTAGCACAGAGCTTCTGTCCCCTTCAAGAAATGCCCAAGTGCCTCCTATGCTCTTTCTCAGTTTGTGAGATGTGGCATGTTCAGTGAAAGGAGGGAAGGACAGACACCCCAGGTATTATGTAGAGCATACTCCAACAGGTGCCTCATGTTCACATGAGCCACACCAGACCTATTAGCCTGCATGGGTTTCTTTCTGTGTAGGAGAACCTGTGTGGTACCCTAGAGGTTATATGTAGAGGTTGCATGTTATATACATATATAACATCTGGTTATATGTTATTTGTGGTCACAGTCTAGTAAAATACGTGATCATGATGGAACTCCTGATGCACCTGATCTACCTCTACTAGCAACCTCATCTTTCTCAACTCATCTAGGCCATCTTTCTGTTTTTCCCACTTTACTAGTTGCCAGTTAAGTATCCATTTCTTCTCTGTTTAATTTTTGTCATTGAGTCAAGAAAAGAAAGTTCTCATTGTTTTTTCCTGCAGGAGAAACCTTTACACAACTAGTTTGGCCTAGCTAATTATTCCTTTGTGTTTTTTTGATCCATGGACTACTGATACAATGTTTGTACAGGCTTGAGTTCTGGCCAACAGCTATCCTGTCTTGTACCCTTTAATCCTTTTTATCTTTGATCTCTCTCCTACATCCAGACCACCCAATAACAAGATTCTGTTCAAACCAGGTGGAGAATTCTTTCAGATGTTCTCTTGTTCTTAGGCCTTGAGTTAATCTCTGACCAATGCCATTAAAGATCATTTGAACTTTGTGTTTGTACTTGTTTTCTAAGGTAGGTAGGAATACTTCTTGTCACCTCCCTTCAGTAATATCCTAACTGCCAAGTACAAAACTTTAAAAAATTAACCAAGATTTCCCACTGTCATTGAGAAATGACAGTTGCAACTTAATAAGTATTTTCAGACTTGTCACTGTTTGATGACATTTTACTTTGTTCTAAACCTGACCATGATTTAGCTGTCATGATCTTTAGGACTGTTATCCCAGGGGGGACAAAGATTTTGCACCACTCTATTAGTAATTTGGTTTTATACAGATATATCCATCATCATATATACAGGCATGGAACAGAATGTGCCTTTGGAAGACCTCTAAGAAAAAGATTTAAACTAATACAAACTTATTCATCAGTTTCAAAGTTAAGAATTAATTATCATCCATTAAATGCTGAACATAATAAGCCTCTCTTGATAAATAAATACTTTGGAACAGAGCACTGAAATTGTTTAATAATTTAATTTGGTTCGGACTCTTGTTTGGGCATTGAACATGATTAAGCTTTTACAGCTTATATCTTTTCCTGACTGACCTGTGACTTGCTGGTCACTCAGACGAAAAGCCAACAAGCTTCGCAGGGGCACTTCTGTGAGCGACAGGGTATAAGTGTCCTGTCCTGCCAGGCTTGTTTCTTTGTGGCCACTTAATTTGCTGATGTAAACATGATTGCTGTTGGTAACAGCAAGAAACACAAGACCTAAATTCTGTAAACACTGGAAAAAACAATCAAACATTGAAAATACTATGCTATTCAGAAATGAGTGAATCTATCTGACTTTCATATTTGCTATATCTTAAAGCTGCATTTGCAAACAGAACTTACACAGGCCTGATTGCAGAGGTAGAGGCACAGTTCTCCTATATATAAAAATATGGTAACATTGTACTTCCTACAGTCATTCCAAAACTGTCTTGCAGAAAATTTCTTCTTCAAAACACAGGTCGTTCCTATGTGATGAAAACAGATAAGAAATTTCAAAATAACCTTCAAAATAAACCTCTTGTCTTCTACCACTATTGTAACAACAACAAAAGAAATTGTCGTTCTCTTAATTCAATTAATGATAACTTCAGCTAATTAAATAAATTATAATCTATTTCCAGCAGGATCTGTCTGTTAAATGTGACTTGCACAATTAAGTCTTTCTGAGTAGTAACTAAAAACTTAAGAGTAGCAGAAGCGACAGAAGCAAATCTTCTAATCATCTCCCATTGTTAGGAATAGGTCACAGCCTAAACATTTTGCTTCTGTCAAGATCATGAACTGGTTTAACTCTGAAAATAGAAGATCTTGAAATGGGGGAAATGGTAGCTCACAGCTTCTCTATTTGTGTAACAAGTGGTGGAAAGGAAATGGCTGAGTCTTTGTTGTTTCTGTTTCACTCCCCTTTTTCTGTTCCTTGACAGCTGAGAATCAACATTTTTTTGTTTTTGTGACCCTGATGTTCTTTCGGGGCTTTCTGTTCCAAAAGCCACCTCATTCTACACCTCTCATATCTGCCACCCCATGCCTTACTGAGTGTTGTCAGTCAAGAATTTATGAATTTCCCTGTTTCTATCCTTTCAAAAATTCCTTTTTGCCCAAGTCCTGTTTGTCCCTTGTGAAGCTTCCCAGGGTCTTTCAAGTTTTGAATCCCTTCTTGTTCCCAGTTTGCCTGTTCCTCCCCGATATTGAAACCTCTCAGAGCTCTTCAGCCTCACCCTCCTCAAAGCTTTGTCATTCAAATCCCAAACTCCCAAGTCTCTATCTGAACACCTAAGAAAGCTATTATCCTACATTTTCTGTTCCAAGACAATTCATAGCCTCAAACCTCTTCATACACTCATTTTCCCATCCCCTTTGTGTTTCTGTTAGGTAGAAGCAGTCTTGTCAGAAGTTACTGTAAGCCAGTGTGCCTGCCTGCCTTGCTCCTGAATAAACAAAGCACTGCAATGTCTTTTAAAACATTCCAGTTATATACTTAACATGCCAAAACTCAGCATCTGGGCAAGACTCTAAGGACAGAAAGGAAGGACATACCTGGGAAATATCTGGTTGCTAGCTCTCTACAAATAACTCCCATTATCAAATTTAGAAGGGGAGGTTTTGTCTTTCTTCCCTTTTTCCACCTCAGTGTGATGAATCTAACTCTGTAGGTCTTACAAACGAGAGAGTGAAAAAGCTTCACAAGACATATAGTCAATCTCATTCTGAAGGTTAGGCTTCCACAATGCATTTGTACCTTCTGACACTAAAAATCAAGCCTCAGACACCTGTGTGGATGCCTTTACAGACTTTTGGCATAGGGTACAAATATGATTTCAGGTTAAACTACAGAATATGTGCAGTTTTGCTAACAATGCACAGACCTCAAGTCATTTTATGTTGGATTTATACAACAATTAGTTGCATAAATCTACATTTAGTTCAGAAACTATGCATATACCTTAGATATTGCCTGCAAATGGGAGAGGTGATAAAAAATGTTTGGTAAACATAATATTTGAGTTACCAAGCAGTTGTTCACCTAATACTAACAGGTTATAGCCTTGTCAATTTAATGAAACTTCACTAGAAGGTAAATATTACCTAACTGAATGCATCCATCGACGCCAAGAAGTGAAGCACTGATGTGGTACAAGGGAAGAGTGACATACATAATATCCTGAGAAACTGCACCACACTGGGTAAATACTAAGGACACAAACAGAGTTCTTAGATGAGTGATGATAGCAGCTTTTGGGAAACCTGTCAAAGGGAAAGAGCAAATCATTATGAATGCACCGCACACATTAGTAGTTTTGCTATAGGTAGAATTACGCTAGGAAAGTACAGGAAGAATTGTCTCTTCTTCTGAGTCTTTGTCCTCTCATTCACTGTTTTATATCTCCTTAGTCCCTCAGCTCCTTCACTCTTTCTGCCTGTAAATCTATTCAATCGTAGAATTATAGAGTGGTTAGAGTTGGAAGGGACCTTAAAGATAATGTAGTCCCAACCTCCCTGCCGTGTCTGTTTTATCTGCGGGACGAAGTCCATGCCCTTCACAGGCATGTGCAGGGCATCTCTGCATACATGTTTCCCTTGCAGAAAGCAAGAATGGGAATACTGCTGAAGAGCTCTCTCAGCTTCTATTTGCAATAGAAATAACTTCTACAAAGCTATTTCAACTGACTAGCAGATGAATTTCTCCATTCCTTCCACTCTAAAAATAACTCCCTTTTCAGAATCAAAAGCAGAGATTCCACCATTCTTCCTTTCTGAGCAACTCTTAGAGACTGACTTTACTTCCTTTCTATTCAAGAAATTAATTTCAGCCACGGAGCATCTATGTAGAAGTTCAGTAACTTCATTACATCCTTGTTATGCCATGACAAAACATGGTTTAAAGTGTACTGTGCTTCTAAAAAAATTGATTCCTCCCTGTCTTGTCTTAGAAATTCAAGCTCTGTCTTTTTGTGTCTTGTTGCTAAATTTATACTGCCTTAATTTTCATGCAGCTGTACTTTGTTAGCACATATCCTCACCTGTACTTCCTGATGTGAAGATATACAGAGCTGTGTTTCTTGTGTCAGTGACAGCTCTAAGATGAAATGGAACAGGATTACCAGACACCTTGTCTAGTTTGTCTGGTAGAGTGTGAACATGCTGGCAAGGAGAAATGGTGCTCATCAGCCAGACAGCAACATTATTTTCCAAGAGATTCAAAATAAATTATTTCTCTATTGATCCCAAACAATCTGCCAAGTTAAAACAAACAAACAAACAAACAAACAAAC
>VWZS01003632.1:180182-214236 GCA_013397075.1 Rhabdornis inornatus
CTTAAATCTAAGCATGGGGCTTATTTTGTGCTTATACACTTGAAATTTAAACATTATCTCTTTTCTCTCCCTTTCAGACACCACTATCTCCTTCCTTACTTCCCCCCTCCTTTTCTTCCCTCCTTTTAAGTGTGTGTATATATAAAGAGCTTGCATCTTTGAAGGGCTCTGATTTTCTATTTTTAATAAAAGCAGGAAACAGTAGAGAGTGAGCAGTAAGTGAAACACAACGCAGAACTTACCTCCTCCTATGGCCAGTGCTTTTGCTGCGCATGTATTAATGCAGTGCAGGAGAGATCTTGAGTGGATATTGATGTTGAGAAAGGCCATGATGAAGCCCAGCTCGGCCAGCCCAGACAAGTCATGGATGAAGTCAGGTCCATCACCCATGAGCAGGGCCACAGTGTCCCCTTTTCTCAGATACCCATAGCGTAGGAAGGCCTGTGCTACCCTGTTACTCCTCCTGTCCACATCCTGGTAAGCGTACGCAGTCCCTTCATAGTTAAGGAATGGCTTGTGGGGATTTTTTTCCACTGTCTGCATGAAAAGGTCAATTAAGGAGAGAATTCATTTTTTTGCCCACTTTTTTTACTGTTGCCTTTGACCTCTTCTGCCTCAGGAAGTAGATCAGATCTTCCCAGAAATAGGGCAGAAAGATCTTCAGAGAGAGACACAGCACCACTATTCCTCCAGCAGCTGTCGAAAGCCACATGCACAGCATGCTTGGAGCAGGGCAATAATAGATTTAGTGATCTCAGACATATAAAATACATACATTATAATAATTAACACTGAGTTTTAAGACATCGACTGGAAGTTAATAAGCTAATTAACAATTCCACCAATTAATTTGAGAACAGTTAAAAATACCTTATTGGCATTTTCTAGAATAAAAAGACCCACAAGGGTATAAAAAAGAAAAAGGGAGTTGAGAGCAAAAAAAGGATTGTGCAGGATTTTTCACTTGCAATCAAAATTAATTATGTCTAGATTATTTGCTGTCTTTCTGCTCTTTCTGCTTTGTTTGTCTTTTATTTCCTTTTCAGCTGTTCCTCTGCAATTGCAAGGATCAAAAACATTTCCTTTTAATGAAAACTGACATTCTTAAGCATCTATTAAGTGTTCTTAACTATCTCTTTAGAAAACGAAATAAAATTCTAAAGGAAGTAGTCAGTGGTATCAAAATACACAATGGACCATTTTTCAGTATTTTCTGGCAACCGCATGATTAATGACAAACAGGCAAAGTTTATAAATACAGGGAGCCCAAATATTTACCAAAAATAAAGGTAAAAATTCTGTTTTTCAAGTAATCTGTCAGCTTTTTCAGCGAAACAATGTGCTACCTTTGCTAAAAGCAATCTAACCAATAGGCAGTAAAATCTGAGTTTTCAAGTTTGTCATACTATATAATTAGTAGGAATAGACTGAGATGTTTCTCTGATTGAAGCAGTTTCAGAAAATTTTAATGCAAGCAGATAAAAGGTTATCTCTAAATTGACTTCTGATGCATGCAGTTGTTTTATGTAAAATATGAAATTATCTATAAAAGAAAGGCAGACATTATAATTTAGCTGAGTTTATACCCAGTTCCTTTTCCAGCATCTGAATGATAAATGAAAGCATTTGCTTACCAACTTTTTTTTCTGTGTATTTTGATTAATGTCTCGTCTGACTTTGTGTATCACTTGTAGGAGGCTTGCATGGAGTGTCTGAAAACATTTGTTTTGTCCAAGCAGATGCTCTCTTGAAGCTCCACACCTAGGCAAGCAGGTGAAGGCTCCTTTCTGGCTCCTGGATATTACAGGTTCCCAGTTCTGTAGCTCCTTGCTTTGCAGCTATCTTGAAGCATGCGAGTGAAAAGGAATAGGACACTGTATTTTGGAACAAAGTGTATTTGCTGTCTGTATTGAGAGTTAATTGTTAAAAGACGAAGAAGTCAGTTATGCACTGCTGGTTTATATGCTTAAAAGGATGATAAGCAGTAAGACATTGGGTTGTACCAAGGGAAAAGACTAATCTGAAATTACTGTTTCAGTGCAGTAGAAGCAAATTAGTGATGCTTCCATATGCTCCTAAATATAGCATATAGAGTACATAGCAAACATGTCTGCAACATTTATCTGACATTGTCATGTAGTCTCTGCAACAGGAATAAAAGCCTCTTATGATTAACACATTTTTAAAGTTTAGTCATAAAAATATCAGAGGACATTCTTGTCATACAATGTAAATCCTGTAAAGGGAGACTATAGTACGTGGCACTGGCTGCCTACTCGATTGAGGAAGTAGATAAGATTACATTAATGAAAATGCATACATGCTGTTGACTGGGAGTTTAAATCATGGGGACCAACGTCCTAATTCCTGAAACTCAGAAGTAGAAACTAAACAGATTTTTAAAAGGTTGTTCAATACACATGAATTGCCTAATTCCTAAAAATTAATTTTTTTATGAGACATACATTTTATATATGTATGAATATTTCCTGAGGTATAATCATAGTATTCAGTTATTAGAAAATCTGTAGGTCATTTCTTTTCCCTCTCTCTCATTTTTTTTTTTCATTTACATTATTTAATTAGATTAGAATGCTTAATGAAATATTATTAATAATATAAAATAATATATAATAATAATAATAATAAATAATAATATAAATAATAATGAAATATTATTATTTAAGGTTATGGACTTTGTTCCATTCACATACTAAATATTTTATTTTGTTTACTCCATTTGGAGGACATAATTTTGATCTGGTCATACAATACCCTGGCACTTTATGGAAAGATTGGACTATCATTCTGACTGGAGAAAAATATTAAAGACACTGTAAAGGGAAGAAGATTACTATGGAGCAGATAGCTTGAAAACATGACTAATTTGATAGAGAAAAAGAACATGAACAAAATATCTTGGAGTAAGGGTCAAGCAGAGGGAAGATTTGGTTTCTTTCTAATAATAGAAGTAGTGTTTTGTGATTTTGTCACTGTTTTTGTTCTCTTGTCAATAAATTATTTTAAAGGTGGCGGTTTTTATAATCAAAAACAAGGACAACACTGGGAAGTAAAAATTAAGGTCGAGAAGATGGAAGAGTTTCAGCTGAAAAAGAAGCACAAGATCAGCAGAAGAGAAAGAAAACATTTATTCTGTGTCATAATGGCTATGAGTTTTTCCTAGCAGTCGTAGATTTCAGCCCAGTAGCAGGAATTGGACTTGTATCATACATTCTGGTATGTGTCCTGCAGACGACTAACAAGTATGAGCAAAGCAGAATTGTACTACCTTCCTTATTTTCTTATTTAATATCTCCAAAATGAAATTATTAGACTAGATTCTTTATATAACTTAAATTATTTCAAAGAATCACACAAAGGTTGAGCTTGGAAGGGATCTCTTGATGTCATCTCGTCAAGGTTTTCTGGTTCAGCAGAGACAGTTAGAGCCACTTACCCAGAATCATGTCCAATCTGCTCTTCAATATTCTCTCTCCTGTCACAAGACACTGCTGGAAAGACCCCGGCTCTATCTTCTCTGCAACATCCTTTTCAGGTTCAGGCCTTTTTGCACATTGATCAGATCCTTGCTGAGCCCTCTATTCTCCAGGCTGAGCCATCCCAGCTTGCTCAGCCTATGCTCCAATGAGAGATGCTTCAGTCTCCTGATGATCTTCATGGTCCTTTGCTGGACTCTGTCCAGCACGTGCAGCTGTCTTGTACTGGGGAGCTCAGAACCGAACACAGTGCAAAGGAACCTCCAGGTAAAGGATCGGCTTCTTTGTCCCGCTGGCAAAGCTCCTAAAGCAGTGCAGGACACCATTAGCAGCAGAGGCACATTGCTGGCTTATGATCAACTTGGCACCTGCCACGACCTCCTGGGCTTTGTCTGCAGAGCTGGTTTCCTGCTTGATAGCTGCACATGCAGGTGCCAGGGCAGGCCTTTCCTCAGGGATAGGACTTTGTGTTTCTGAACTTTCTGGGCTCCTGCTCTGGCAGAGTATGGCCCTGGGGGGATGCAGAGAGAAGCACCAAGTTATGACTCTGTGTAGGAGGGATCTGGTTGCTGCTATGGTATGTTTGCACCAAGGAATGCAGGCTGTTAGGAGCCCCAGGCTATGAGGTGTGGTGAGGATAAGGACAGGGCTGAAGTGATAAGCACTGGAACACAGGCTGGCCCTGAAGACCTCTGTCTGGGAACAACTGCCTGGAATCAGCTGCAGACATGCAGGTCTGTAGCTGGGGAGCATTTGCCTTTGGGGGAACAACAAAATACTACCTGGCAAATGTAGAAGGACCTAGCAGCATTAACATGCCACTCCTCCTGGCCAGGGGCTGCATCCCCTCACCCTTCTCCCATGCTACTCATCTACAGGGGACAGCAGCATATGAGGAAGTAGAGGCCATGCACCAGGAAAAGGGAGAGAAAGCGCAGATGGGGATAGCAATGCCAATAGCATTGTTAATAATACTAAGATTCTGTATTTTTCATCCATTTAATTTCCTTGATAGACTACTGAGAGCCTTCTGATTGACTTTCGGGCTGGCAAATATTCCAGTTGCTGGACCAGCTCCCAGCTCCATTTTCATCATTGTTTGGGGCATTCTTCCAGTACCGCTGGCGGGTTGGCCTCTTGCAGGGCTGGAAAGAGCCTAGGGAGCTGCTGGCCAGCCAGGTGAATGGTCTCTATCCCAGCTGGAAGTGGAGGGACCTGGCGTGGTCTGCCAGGATCCTCATGAGGCAATAGCTTCTCCCTGTAGGTGGGAACAGGGGCACTGGGGGGACTGCTGGCACCCCCACAAAGAGCAGTGGTTGAGGTGCTGGAGCTCTCTTCTTCAGCTCCAGCAGGGCTGCTGGAGGGGGCTGGGCCAGGTGTGAGAGACCCCCTCAGTGAGGCAGCAGGAGGAGGGACATCCAGGACCTGTCCTCCTGCTCCTCAGCAGCATGGCTGCTCTCCAGGTGGGCATTCCTGCTGCACTGCTGCACAGCAACATTGGTGAGGCTCCCTACAAACCTTGCCATGTGGTTTTTGAGGCTGAACCTGGATGCTGAATCAAGAAATCTATGTATGAAATCAAGAAATCAGCCCAAATCAGTGCAGGGTGTGCATTGCAAAGTCCTCCACTATGTGCAGGTGTCAATTCTCAAAGGTCAGTCTCAGTTTCTGACATACCCAGAGAAGAAAGGACAGGAGGAAAGGTGTGTGGTCATGGAAAGGGTATGCAGCTGGAGGCCACCTGCAGGAGGTTGGGGGCAGGTAGTATTCCACAGGCTGTTGTGCTGCTACTGCAGGTCTGTGGGCAGCTGGATGGCCATGAGGTCCTCCTGCCTGGTGGCCAACAACTGATGACACTGCAGATGGTGTAACAACATGTTCCTCAAAGTCATGGTCCACCTGCACCAAGCACACAATGGAGAGGATCTCTGTCTTGCAGAGGGGGCACTTGGGCTTGCTGTCAGCCTGCTGCAGGATGTGTGGATAGGCAGCAGTGTCCCAGCTGTCCAGGCATGTGGGACAGCAGTTGCCCAGCTCTACGGTCATGCTCCGTATTGCAGTGGAATGGTGGAAGCTGTGAGATGCTGGGAGCTGTGCGGTGCAGTAGCAGTGGGTGTCACACTAGAAAGTGAAGAGGTGTTGGAACCATCATCTGCCCTGGGAAAAGGTAGAAGTGCCCAGGTCCCTCAAGAAACAAACCCTCCCAGCCCTGCAAGGTAATTTCCTCTTCTAGCTCACCTCTGCTGCTAAGAGCACTCCTGGGTGCCTCACCTGCCTGAACCTGCCAAGGCTGAGGAAGTTCCTCTGATGGATCTGGTGTTGGACACTAAGAACAGCAATAAAAAACCCCCCTCAAACAACACTGGCACCAAAGGCCTCGCTCAACACTCCAAACTTCAACAATTGGCTCAGCTGGAGTCCAGGCATGAGTTGACTGGGTGAGACCAGATAAAGCAGTAAGGTCATAATCCACCACATGAGGAAAGTCGGTAGTCAGCATCACAGTCTGTCACTCAGAGACATCTCAGTGTTGCAAAAAAAAATCAGTAAAAACAAAAAACTCTTTAACACCAATATACATTAAGCAGCAGGCATTCTTTACTTGGCTGGATGCACAGGGGGATATCTCCTCCAAACACTGTGCATGCTGAGTACAGGAAAGTTTCTGTTTATATTTTACATATATATTCATATTGATTTTTCCAGAATAAACATTAAAATTATAATCATTCCTCCAAAATCATGAACACATTTTACCTCCCCTTTATGCATGCATTCTTCTGTCCTAGGGGTCTCTTTGGTGATCCTTACTGATGGGTGACCCCAATGTTACAGCTGGCTGACTGACACCAGGTGAAACTGGCAGAACACTGGGGCTGGTGGACTTCCAGTTCTCCCTCTTACTCAATGGGCATTGTGCAGTTCCACAGGCCAGTGGATTTTGAAGAATAAGCATTGTGTTAGTTCACTGGGTATAGACAATTTATCATCTGGTAACACAAGTACATCCCTTGGTGACATCAGTTACCTTGGAGACACCACTATCCAGCACTAGGTAACATCACCATGGGCCATCCTCACCCAGTGCTCTTTCCAGGAGCACTGTAGCCCAAGAACATGTGTCTGGGGTTACTATAGTGCCACCACCAACACCACCCTTCTATCTCTTGCCTGTGCTCCTTACCAGTGTCTCATACCAGCCACGGAGACCTCATCCCTGTGTTCCAAAGCCCCATCAGGTCTCTGTGGCCAGGGCAGACATTTCCAGGCATATCTGGCAAGAGGGCTCTTTGGATAAGAATTCGTGACTCACTGAAAAGCTACTAGACAAAGCCAGCAAAATGGCTGTGAGACCGACAGCTGCTGGTGGCACTTACACTAGAACCTCATCAAGCTCACATCCACTTGCAGCTTCTCAGGATACCCAGGCAGTGGCAGTTCTGAATATATGAAGAGGCCACCAAAAGCTGAGTCTCTTGCCCTCTGTCTTATCTCAGGTAATTCTTTCCAGACTGAGTGGGAATACACATTTAGCAGCTTCCAAACAGGTGGATGTGACAGTTTGCATGCAATGGGTGAATCAATTTTATTTCAAAATAAAAAATCTCTTCTCCTTGATTTGAAATTTGCAACATTTTTGTGATTTGTATATTCAGTTTGCAGCAGAGGTATTGAGATGCTCAGAATGTCCCAGGAGATCTTCTAAACTCTGCCTAGAGACCAACGGTGTAATGTGATCAATATAGTTAAAGACAAGATTACCCACTCTATCACATGGCCATCATTCTTGTTCCCAGAAGATGAGGTGGGAGGCAGATTGCTTTTTAGAGATTAAAGCTGTTCCGTTTATAAGCGAGCACAGTGTGCTATGGGGAATTTGCTATTACAGGCCTCTTACTATTTGTATGTCCCCAAAATCTTTATTTCCATGAGATTTTCAATACAAGTTGCCTCACGCCATCAAGAAAAAAAGACTCTTGGATGCATTACATTATCAAAAGCCATCCTCTAATTTGATTGTATATTTATAATTATTATATTTAAAATTTATATATTTATTTGCTATATGAGCAACATGACCAAAAAGAAAAGCAAAAAAGCAAGCAAATGAAGGAAAGGCCAAAGAAGTATGTAATTTCAATGATGACTCTTTCCTTGCCCCAAGTACACAGTAAACTATGGAAAAAAATTCACATAGGCTGCATGAAAGAAGAACAGCTCAGAAAAGGGGATACACAGATGGTAGACTTTGAAGTCATTGTGGCTTTGGTGGCCCTTTGAGCTGAGAGGAGCAGGTACTTTTTTCCTGTTTCCAGATTTCTTTGGTCTCTTTTGCAGAGAAAACTGGAATACAATTTAGACCAGATCAGAACAGAAGGATTTTATCACTACAGCTATAAGAGAGAACACAAAATGGCAGAGTGACCATTGCTGCTGATAGGAGCTCTGTCCAAAGGAGACAGAGCTGTTAATACCTGACATGCAGGTTATACAACTCCTTATTTGTCAAATCTGTGTCAGATAAGCAGAATATAAGCAGGCAGATAACAACAGAGATTTAAATCCTTCAGATAAGTAGGGTCTCTGCAGTACATCCATTTACAAATAATCTACTCTTTTTATGAAAAATCCACTCCTTTGTAAATAAATCCTGCTGCCTGGCAAGACCCTTAGCTGCTAATGCGTCTTAATGTGTCTTAAGTAGGGAGATATGCCGAGGCCTATGAGACATTAACTATTTTGCTTCCAAAACATTGGATTCTTTTTTCCTTCTTTCTAAAAACAATGAAATTAGAGAATGTAGAGAATTAAGTCATTTTAGCTAGATATATTATGCCGACAACTCAGAAGTCTGCAACATGAACAAAATGTAGACAGGAAGCGAAGAAACACAGTACCCATTTGTGCATCCATACACACTGAAAAAATATAAGTGTTGTGGCTAAATCCCAATACTGCCTATGTTATATAGAACCACATAGATTTAATAATTTTTATTATTGTAGAAGAATGTGTTTATCTAGTAAAAACATGAACACAAAAATATGTAAAACGGTTTATCGTGAATTTTTTTCCCTCTCTTCTATAGCAACTACAGACAATTAGGAAAAAGAAATGAAATTGGAATTTAAATGAGTAGAAATATTAGCTGTGGAATAGTATTAGGTCATGGAAATTCAAAGAAATCAGTTTGCTTTTTTTTTTTACTTTGGTAAAGTGACTTACTAGGACAATTTGAGCTGTTAGTAGATAATATCTGGAAATTTTGAAATATTTAAGTTAGAATAATTTGATAGTTTCTCAGGAGAAAACAGATTGTGCTCATGGTTTAGGTTTCCTTCAGTAAAAATACAGTGTTTTCTGGCTTTACCAGAATCATCTTTCATCACTCCAGCTGGAGGAGCCAGCAAGGGGAGGAATAATTAATTTCTCAGGCAGTTGCATTATGCAGCCTGTTAGTCACTTCTACAAGGCAAACAGTAAGCCATGCTTTTTAACTGCATCAGAGTAGCAAAAGCTTATCTAGATATAGATACAGGAGGCCCCTAATTTACCCAGTACATATTTTAGAGTTAACTTCAGCAACTCAAGCTTGCAATCAATTTCTATTTTCTAAAGCTGTTTCAATTTTTTCATTTTATGTTTGCCTCTAACAGCTAACCAGTCTCTTGGAAGAAACTTGTCCCAGGATGTTCTTGATCTGACGCTATTTGTTCATATTAAACTCACCTGAAAAAATTGTCTATTAAAATTATGACAACTGGTGTAAACTCAGAATTCACAAAATGAAAAACCATTTATGATGCTTATTAAAGATATTAGTTTATACAGAGAAAAGCAAATCTGACCTTGCCTTATGTCCTGGTCTCAGCCAGAGTAAATTTCTTCTTGACAGCTGCTAAAATGCTGTGTTTTGAATTCAGAATGAGAATGGTGTTGATAATACGCTGATGTTCTGGGTTTTGCTAAACTGTGTTTACCCTGAGTCAAGGACTTGTTTTTCCTTGTCTCCCGCTCTGCCATTGAGGATATACTCAAAAGAAACTGGGAGGGAGAACAGCTGAGACAGGTGGCCCAAACTCCCCAAAGGGATGTTCCACACCATAGAATGTCAGGCACAGTATGCAAACTGGGGGAGTTACCCAGAAGGGAGAGGGCTGATTTGGGCTCAGGAACAGGGTCTGGCACCAGTCAGTGAGTTGTGAGTGATTTATTTGTGCATCACTTGTTTTTTTCGCTTTTTATTATCATCATTATCTACCATTATTACTGCATTTTACTTTATTTTTTCTTATTAAATCCTTCTTATCTCAATACACAAGTTTTACTTTGATTCTCCTCTCCATTGCTCTTGGCTGGGGTGGGAGTTAGAGGGGACATTGAGGGAGTGGCTGCATGGTGCTTAATCTCCAGCTGGGCTTAAATGAGGGTACTTTACAAACCCTCATCGTGAGCAGTGCTCACCTCTGTGAGTGAGCATGCAAACATGGCAAGTCTGCTTGTTTGCTTCAAAGTCTATTTGCCAAACCTCAGTTAACTGATCAAATTCTTCCAACTGGAAAGAGATGGGATGAGAAACTGCTCTTGACAGACTGTGTCCTACATCCACCTAAATGCATTGGATCCTTTCTCAATCACTGTTTGCACTCAGGCTGAAATAAAAAGAGAATAAGAAAAATCATGGCAAAAAAACCCCAACCCATTACTACAAGATATGTTGTTGATTTCTTAAAACCTCACCATGCAGAAGTATGCATAAGTAAAAGGGTGAGAGTCCAGAGCAGAATACCAATCCCTGTCAGTGGCCTAGCCCTAGTCAAATTATTTAAATGGAGAGCAGTGAGTCAAAGTAACCCCAACACATTATGGTGTTCTGACACTACTGGAGCAGGTCCCTCACCAGGAACAAGGACTTGCAAGGGAACTTGTGGCACACGGCATGATTCTCTTGGCAGCAGAAAACACTGACATCATCAACCCTCCAAAATATTTTCTGCTTCTGAAAAGCAGTTGAAGAGCACTTGCTGGGTGCATTCTTTGTGAGGCTGCTTTAAGACCAGCAGTGAGGGTAGAGGGTCCTAATACAAACAACAGTCCTCAACACAGGAACAACAGAAAAAACTCCACTGGTAATTCCTGGGTTGAATTTTGCACTTAGGAAGAGGGAGAAAGAATACAGAGTCTTTCATCTGTAGTGCTTTCACTCAGTGGCACAGAAAAAAATCTGTTAACTAGACTCTATACTCACATGCATTAAAAATATCCTCCAGGGTATTATGCCTATGTGGGTGAGGAGGTGTGAGCCAGAGAGGGTGGAGGAGGAGCAGCAAACTGGGGAAGTCAGCAAGATTTGGCATATTGTAGCTACTCTGTGCTTGGGAATTATCGTCCTCTCATCCTTTCGTTTAGGATGAATGTCCTAATTTCTAGTTGAGGAGGTTAGGAAAAGGGACTTGAAAGCCTTTCATTAGATATATGTGACTGCAGGCACAGTGTGGGGGTTTTTTTAACAAAAAGTAAGGTACTATCAGGAAAGGGCAGAGGACAATGGCGGTACAATGCAGGAGGCATACAGGTGATTAACATAACGAAAATAATCAGCAATCTTTAACCATTTTGTTGCTGAGTGCATCCAAGCCACTGAGAACAGCCCACCTCAGAAGCAATATGAAGCCAGAAGAGAGGGTAAGGTATCATGCTTGGCACTTGCACTATTTCAGTTCAGCAGCAAATTACACATAGATAGAATGGCATATTTTCCTACTGCACTTTGCAGGGGGCTTCCTCCCTGTAACACAGAGCAGGAGTACTTCTTTGGAGCAGCCATTCTCAGGGATTCTGTATGGTCAAGTACATAATTAAGGGTGAAATGAAGACTGGAGAAAATACAGTCCTGCTGCTGAATGGTTCAGGGGACCTGGTAACAAATGAAATGGAAAAGACTGATGTACTCAGCTCCTTCCCTCCTAAATATTTACTTTACAATACTTCCCAGCAATGTTTACAGTATTTTTAACTAGGCTGCTCCAATAGATGTCAAACCCAGCAGGATCCTTTGAGTTAAATCAGACTTTTTCAGGTCTGAACTTTTGTTGCTGGGGATGATTGTATCTCACACTAAAAGCATTATGGACACAATCCCACTTACTCTTAGTGACTTGAACCTCCTCCTCTCTGGGTTGTCGCTTCTGCTCTTGCTGGCACAGTACCTCAGAAATTCTGCCAACCATATCAAACTTTGAAGCAATGCTTTCTGTACAGTTTGTTGAACCAACATCTCCAGCATCAGCTTGACATCCATATAAAGTGGAAGTGCTCCCTGGCTGTCCTGCAGGATTCCCAAGCAACTGCAATTCTCAGCAAGGAGCTAGAGCATGGACAGAAACCTCCAGGCTTCCTGAGGCAGCCTGTGCATGAGGGATTGTTGCCCTGGCAGTAGGTTTGGCAGAGACTGAGTGGCACTGGGACCAGCTGGGCTGAAAGCACAGCAGGTGGGAGAAAGAGGAGCACATGGAGATGGAAGAAGCACAGGAGGAGCAAAGTGGACTTTAGGGTGATTTGCTCCTAATTGAAGGGGTCAGAGCAGGCCTTTGCTTCTTCTTAGAGCTCATCCACAATAAGTTTTCTCCTAAGTGTGAAATAAAGTAGTAGCTGATCTTTTCAGTCAAACTAGGTCCTCTACAAGTGCAGGTCTCATGGATGGAGTACAGCATGCTGTAGGAGCCCCTGAATGAAACGAGCTAACTTTTCGACTGAATGGTGTAGATATACACTAGCACTGTATTAGTACTATCATCAGGAATGTATTTAGTTTGAAACACACTCACCTGAAATGTTAGAGTTAATTCTGAGTACTTAATTCCTGGAAGCCTCACTTCTGTTTTCTTTCATTTTTCCAATTATAATTCAGAAAACCATAAGGGTTTGGAGGGTTTTCAAATTAATTCATATTTTAAAACTGTGGAATGCCATTAGTTTGTTTTGGTGCTGCAAAAAAACCTACATAATAGCACGGACAAAAACTTGTACAGGATAATTGATACACTGCCTAACAGCTTCTCCTACAGCAAAGCCTCCATGTAGTGCCTAATCTAGGCACTTGGGGGTGTCTTCTGACAAAGTATGTGTCTGACTTTCTACAGCACGGTTAAAGTGATGTATGTCTGATCAGCAGGGGATGTCCCGGCATGCTTCTCATGGGGCATGGGCCATGGGGCCAGGGGCCTTCTCAGCATGCTGCTTTTTCCTTCAGAAAGCACTGACAGTAGCACTTCTGGCTTTGCATGGGTCTCCTGTAAAAGTGCTTAGCACACGCTAGGCCTGTTTTTCTTCATGCATCATCCAACCCTTATGCAGTTTCCCTTTTTTGCATCTTCCTTTGCTGTAGGACAGGCCATCCATACCCAGGGGACAAGTGGGCACCAGAACAGCTCTCCAGAGTCACAGCACCAGCCTGACAGAGTTCAAGAAGTGTTTGGACAGTGCTCTCAGGCACATGGTATGACTCTTGGGGTGTCCTGTGCAGGGCTAAGAGCTGGACTGAATGATCCTTCTGTGTCCTTTCCAACCTGGCATATTCTTTGATTCTGTGATATTGTAGCCCAGTTGTCTGAGAGGTGTGTGCTCCTGTCCTCTAAGGGCTCTGACTGCATACTTGTGAATTTACTGCCATTAGTTAGCTCTATGACAAAAGCTGCTGCCCTTTCATTTTGTTTAGTGCTTCTTTTAAGACTGGTATAATGAGGTACTTGTTCAAGAGCAGCACAACCCAAGGAAAAATATAATTAGGCCTAAGTGGAACATTCTTCCAGCCACAAACCAACTGAAAAAAAAAAAACTTCAAATCTAAGTTAATCTATGCTATTAATTTAAACAATTTATAAAACATTTCTTCCGTTTCCTGCAAAGGTGAATTCCTTTTAATTTCTGCATTACTTAAAATCAATGTTTCTTCTATGTCACATGTGCCAGGTACATTTTTAAAAGAGATTATTAGTTTGTAGGTACCTGCTTAAATCCTGAGTAATTGTTTTGGGGTTTATTTTGCTCTGGTTTTTTTTTGAGATGTTACTGTGACCCCTTTTTTTGTGTCTGTCCTTAGATATCATACCCATACCAACACTTTCATATAGTTTGGAAATAGATTCACATTTATAATTCAAGTAAAGTTTTAATTCCATAATTTCTTCCTTCACAGAAAATTGTTTTGAATCTGTTCTCTTCCCAATGCATTCAAATCTTTGAAAATCAGAGTAATATCTTGATTTAACTAGCAACCTATTGAAAAAACCTGTGTTTTCAAACTTGCAGAAGATCTGTTACCACTGTCAGTAGCAAAAGGAAGAAAAAAAGAAAGAAAAAAAAGAAAAAAAAAAGAAATTGAAAAAAAGAAAGAACAGTTTGTCAGTATTAGGTAGCAAGATAAAACCACAGATACACAGAAACTCTTTGTTGTTTACACCTCATACCTCCAGAACTTTCCAGCATGGCTCAGCCTATCTGTTAACAACTCCCTGCATTTCCAGGGATCTCACTGCTGAGCTCAATGTAACACTAGCTGGTAAGGGGTTTCGTCATGCATGTCACAAAATAGAGACTTGGCTTGAAGGAGATAAATGCCTATGTCATCCAGCCTTTAGTAAAATCAGCTGAATGCAGGTGAAAGAACTTCTGATTTACCATTTAACGGTAAAACTAAAGACGGGAACACTACACAGATGTTAGTTTGGAAAGAGCAGAACTAAGTGGATCATCCTACTGTTCTTCACAGTTTTCTTTGCCTTTATATGAGTATTTCACAAATTCTCCTGTGGTTAAAAAAGGGCCAGGGGGATGATCTGAGGGCCAAACCTTTCCATGCAAAGGTGGAGCATTTATAATTCGAGGTGTAGGAGAAAGGACTGGCAGGCATATTTAAATCCATCTTCCAGAGTAAGTATGTCCTTTGCATGAGTAGTAAAATTCTTCATGAGACAACATTGAGATATAGACTTCCTTGAGCAAAGGAACTTGTCTTTGAAGAAAAATCTCAGGGTGTTTTAGGAGATCAGAAAAGTAATGAAAAAACAGTTGTGAAAGGCAGTCCAGGATGGTAATAAGGTCTCAAAGTGACTTTTGTAAAATCAATCTGAAATTCTGACGCATTCAGCTAATTTAATTTATTTTGCAAAAGCTTTCCTGAGTCTCTCTTGGCTTGGAGGCTCTCCAGTTCACTGAGGCCACCATGTAGCCACACTGAGAGGATGTGGCCTGTTCAGGCCCAAAGGACAAGGAATGCAGCACTATGCTTCTTGTGCTGTGGTTTTCTGGAACCAAGATTTACCAGACGGGAAACAGAAGGACTTACCAACTTGTTCATACAGTAAAAAGCAAACAGCTGTAAAATGGAACAACTGATAAAAGCCAAGTCAGACATTGGAAAGCTGGGGAATTGCCAGAGTATCTGTTCTACTGAGAAGTTAAATTATTTCCAAAAATTACTGGAGCTGCTTATCTACTCCCTCTAAAATACTCTATATTTTAAAGACAAAATTTGTGAGAAAATTGTACTGGGTAATTGATATATTGCATATATGCAATATTCTTTGCTGAAGCAGGAAGGGACCTGTGACTTTCCTTAGTTAAACCTGTGTAAGAGGGAAGATGAATTACTGTGGCACATGCCCAGAGCTGCAGTGAGACAGAATTGTTATCACTATGCTGTTCCATGGGGTGCTTCCTGCAGTGAGGGGCTCTTGAGGTAATCAAGACAAAGCAGATGTAGGATCTAGTCCCCTCTGAAAATCCAGGCTCTCAAGAGCCATAAAGAAGAGCTATACCATATTAAAAAAAGCAAACCCCCAACCATTTAGTAGTTTGCATCCTGACCGTGTTGTCCCAACAGGATAGTATTTACAGATTATTTGAGAGTTGTGGGTTGTTCACCAATGGAAAGGAAACAAGAAAAATCTTGAATTCCAGAGCAGAGGAAGTTCTCAAGAGTACTCAATGAATATTCCTGCCAAGCCCTTTCCCTCCAGGCAGACAAATGGGACACACTAAAAAATGTTTATAAGCTTGCAGCATTCCCCAGTATGTCAGATCTCAGATGTTAGAAAAACAAAAATAATCAAGAAAGACAAATACTGAAATATTAAAACAGTTGAATGCAGTCAGCCTTAGATGTCTGCCAATACGGAAGGAAGGAAGGAAGGAAACATGAAAAAAAGGCTTTAATTAAGAAATGAAGAATCTTGTATGACAAACGAAAGGTGATCTGTGTGTTTAGACAATTTGGCAGACTTGAAAAGTACACAGAAAATGGTTCAAACATTAGTGCTGTTTCCATACTCAGATAGAATGAAGCCCCCTCCTGAAGGAGAATTAAGACCTCCTCTAGTTCCTGTGATGCTTAACAACTGCCACCAATTGAACTACGAAGACACTCCATGCTGGAAAACTGTAACCTGGGGCTTCATTCTGGATCAGAGAGTTGCTGTTTCTCTAATGCGTGAGCAGGAAGGTGTTTCTAGTGGCATCAGCTACAGCTTTGCTCTGACATAGAAAAATTGACTATGCTAACACTAATATACTCAGATGACAAACAGTTTGTTCCCTTTCTTGTTGCAGGTACTCAGGAGAGAAAGAAAGCATTGTGTACACACAGCACAATCAGTTAGTCTGGAGAAATACTATTGTTCTCACAAGCCCAAGAGTGCTTACAGAACTGTGTTTGTGTTCTTGCACCCTTTGTACCCACACAACATTTCCTGCTTTTGCAATGTAACAGAAGTATGGGGAAGTATTGGGACCTTGCACACATTACCTCCAAAGTAATGGGAATTTCTATGCTAAAAAGGCAAGGGGATAAAAAGTGGACGAACTTGAAAAGTGTGTTGTTTAAAGAAGACTTTTTCCCCCCAGCGAATGTTACCAATAATTAGGAAATTGAATGTATTGAAATGAAAGACAGTTGGCTAACCTCGTCTTTCCCAGTTCTTGTTCCCTCTCCATCCCGCAAACAGAAAGGGCAACTTTCCGTGACTCAACCAGGAACACAAAGAAGGATCATGCATAGCACCACACTGCACAGAAGTATTTCTTTCATTTCATTTTCTCCAGACTCTTTTCTTTCCCTACTCATCAGCAATGAGGAAAGTGAGAGCAGAGAAGTCAGTCTTGCAGCAATAAAAATACATCACAGATCAAATAACCACTGGTCATAGTAAAAAGCACCTAACAAGAGAGGTATCTATAGAAAAAATAGGTACCTGTCTTGTTAGGTGCTTTTTACTATGACCAGTGGTTATAGTAAAAAGCACTATAAGTTGTTAGGTAAATTCCTATACCACAGACCAGGCTAGGTTTCTGAGAAGAAAACTAGCAAGGATGAATTATTTTCATCAGTTGTTTGATGGCGTGTGTGGAAGGGAGCCCTTCACTGTGCCAGTGCAGCAGTGCCCTGCAGGATTGCACAGCCTCCCGGGGCAGCAGAACAGCCAGAGCACCACCCGAAGGGCAGCTCCTGTTGGTACAGCACAGCAAAAATGAGCTTTCTGTGCTTTTTATTCTCCCTCAGAGTATTTTCATGTCCAGACACACCACTCTCAGTTGAAAACAAAAATAGATGATCTCACTGATGTTAGCCAGGCAAGTTTTAAGAGTATGAGTTTTACTTTGTGCTTGCTTGTAAAATTGCAGCCCTTGCCTTTCTAGGGTTTATTCCATCTTCCAGTCTGATGCCTTTTCTTAAAGTTACAGTGATTCACTGGGCCCTTTTAAGTATTTTTTTTCCTTAGGAGAATTACCTTTACCTTTACCCCTTCTGTAGATTTCCAGTGTGAACGAGAGTAGTTCTCTGAAAGCCAATTTTGAAATCTGTCCTACTTTTCTTTTGCTGCCTCTAGGTATCTTGGCAGACCTTATGTATTGGAAACAGAGGTGTATACTCCAAGAGCATGAGGGGTTTGTCTTTGGCCCAGCTGACCCATGGGGAGGACAAGGAGCAAAGCCACCTACATACCAGATCAAAACAGAGGAAATAGAAGGAATATAGATTTTCTCTCTATGCTATAACTCCTATATTGTTTGAAAGTAATGAGTCAGCTGAGTTACCTGATATTATAATGTTCTCTTTCAAAATGTAGACTTTAATGTCATTGACCTATTGTGTGCTGGGCATCACTCAGCTGCATAGACAACACAGCAGAAACATCACCACGGCTGCAACTTTTAGTTAATATTGGTAATGTGCTCTTACACAAAACTACTGCTACTGTTTCTAGACATCTCTAACAGGATGTAGCAGGAATAGGAGACATCCTAAGATGTTCCTAATCATTGCAAGGTTTGAATAGTTCTTAATTTTAGGACAGGTAGAAAACGTAAGAGGTATTGGGGTTGGAACTGGATGACCTTGGACATTCCTCACAACCCAGACTACTCTATGATTTTATGAAAAGAAAAAATAGACATGTAACTGGAAGAAAATAAGTTATTCAGGTACTTCTGCCATGTAATGTATTTACTTTGTCTTGTACACTTGATTTGAATGGAGAGACTGTCCAGAAAATACCGTAGATTTGGTGGATTTTATGCATCTTTTTTGATACTTGGCCAGAGAGAAACTTTCTAACATGGTTTGGAGTATTAGAAATCAGGCATTCTTTATTCTTAATCTCCTTTAATTGAGTGCCCTAGCACTGGGTAAACAAAATTTTTATCATACACACTTTGCTTACTTGATGTATATATGTTATATATATCTAATATCTAATATCTAATATAATATTATATACATAAGATATTATAATAGTTATATATATATAAAAATATTTACTTTACAGAGTCACACCCCTTGTTGGAGGTCCTTATACGGTTCTTTGGCATCTTCTTTAGTGGTCTCCAGCATATGGTATCCTTTCAATGTGGCTGTTCCTTGACCCTTGCTTTTGAGTAAGTGCAATATCATACTTTTGCTCCTTTACTTTTTACTCCTTTGCTTTGTCAGCCTTGCAGAGCTGAGCTGGAATCCTGCTTGCATTCTGCATGACTTCTATTTTGTCTGCTTCTCCAAGGCTACATTGTTCCTTTTATTTGATAAAAGTAAAATGCTGTTTTGTTCTACCATCCTTATCAAGGGAGTAAAATGCTGTTCTGTTCCACTGTCCTTATCAATTTAAATAGTATGATCATCCCCCATTGCAGATTGGTTGCTATTAAAAATATAAGAACCTCCATGGTTTGGGGGCATGAGTCAGACTGCTGAATAGCATGATTTACAACAGACTGTTCCAAAGATAACCATATCAATGTGTCCCTTTGAGATACCTAAAACACCTCTTGGTCAGAGCTGAAACACTGATTTGATCCAACACCATACTTTCTGTGGCTCCGGATTTTTATTTGTGCCATGAAGCAATTGTATTTTTGGTATGTTTAAAAAGAAATCAACGTAAGGCTACCCTACAAAATCCCTTTTGTTAGGTGAAAAGGGTTAAAAATGGAATAATGATGAGAAGGATGGTAGGTTAGCTCAAATGACTTTGCAGCTGGGAATGCCAAAGCCTGGAGAATAACAGTGTAGGGATCCCCATATATTATACCTACTGCTGTTTATCCTCTGTTTTGAGAAATAGAATTCCTGTGTAGGGATAGCATAGGTGTTTGGAGTGACTTGGAGGCAGTCTCGCAGACCTGCTCAAGAATCTTGGTTTGGGGGGAAGGAGGATCAAAATTCAGAGATCACAAAAGACTGAGACGAGATCAGAGCATGGTAGTAAAACTGTGTGCAGGACCTTGAGAAACTGGTGGAAACAGCAGACTCACCGCCTGCCACCTGCCAGATTGGACTGAGCCTGACAGTGCCTGTGTTCCTGCTTGACTGTCTCTGCCCAGGCATTGCCTTGGGATCACCCTGGTGAGCAAAGTAATGAAATAAATTTACTCTTTGCATTTCAGCCGTGGTTTTGTGGTGGTTCTGGCTTCCTGCCTGAGTCAACTCATGCACATCCTTCACATATCATTTTGAAAACATATTTCATCTCAGTTAATGCAGGATATGGCAACTAGAGCAATACTGTTGGGAGCAAAAGGTTAAAAATGCAAGATTTGATGAGGAGGATGATAGGGTTGCTCAAAGTGACCTTGTGGCTGGGCAGACTAAGAATATCCATGTGGGAAACTTCACATACTTAATGCTGGTTATCTTCTGTCTGTTTTGAGAAGCAGAACTTCTGTAGAGATAATATAGAAGCTATCGGAAACTTAAGAGGCACCTCTCACAGACAGACTTGAGTGTCCTGCTGGGAAAGAGATCAAAAATCTCAGAGGTCACAGAAGCAGAGGACTGTGATGAGCTGCACGTGCGTGAGGCCCCTTGGTGTCCTGGGGCAGGCAGTGCGTTCCCTACCCCACCGGGATGGGACCAAGCCCAACTGTGCCTGCAACACCATTTCCTGTGTTTCTACAGCATGCTGGTGTCTAGGGACTCCTCCTTTAGTGACCTAATGAAATAAATCTTCTGGTTGCATTTCAGCTGTGATTTGGTGATCACCTTGGTTACTTGCACATATCAACCCACATGGAAATACAGGGCGGTTAGTTAGATCTCACATTTATCTAAACAAGAATATGTAACTTGTCCTTTCAGGAATTTGAAGTTTTCTTGATCTGAGCCATACTTCAAATTTATAGGGTTTCTTTTAATCCAGTTTGATTTACAAACATATTATTATTATTTTTCAATTCCTGTGTTCACATAATTGTCAGCTGAGTATATTATTTAGGCCAAAAAATGCATAAAATATTTCTGATGCAATAACAAAATATATTTTCCTCCTGAGTCCAAGCAATGCAATCATTTGGGTAGTTTGTAATAGGTTTGACAGGTGTGAAACTAAGAATGAAAGTAATCTTGGGGCCAGGGCAGAGAAGGCATTTCTAGAAATAGCTTCATATATATTACTTGTCTTAGTAGGGAATTTATTTTAAAACAACTAACCACTAGAAAAATAAGTAATACAAACTCCTGATGCTGATTACATAAACATCACACTTCTTTAAAAACCTTTTCCCCTGTAAAAAAAGCCTCTCGGAGGCTTGATGAGAGAAAGTCCTCAAGTGTGTAGTTTTATAGACGGAATTTGGGCATCCATTTTGCTTTCAGAGAAGTAAGAAGCTGCTCACCTGTTGTACTTGCTTGGCACCTACACAGGTAGGGTAGTTTATGCCTGGCAAGCTTAGCAGTATTGTAAAATACAATAGCATTGTCCCAGGTCAACAGTGGTTTATTTAATGAAGGATTGCTGGTCACAAGTGAATTCTCTTAAAGAAGCATACTTACCCACTGAAAAAGGCTCAGACTTACTCAGCTAATCTTTCTGGCATCAAATTTTAAAAGCACATATCACTTTGATTCACATACATAGTTCTTCCATTCTGTAGTCATAACATACTCTTGTGTTAGAGAAATTACACCTTCCCCCTCTTTTACTAGCTTTATTTGCTATTTTATTTCTATCTTTAGCTGAAGAATCATTATAAACAGAGATTTTTGGAAAGATTCCTGTAAGCCCCGTAGGTCCTAGGAAGCAGATGCAAGATATAGACAATGAACTGGAGATTGGCTGCCTTTGCCTGTGATAAGGAGAACCACTGGTGAATTCTCATGTCAGGCACTGCTTTCCCCAGCACCCCACATTGGCTTGGTCTGTCTCAACGATTACAATCATCTACTAACATGACGTCTTGAAATTAAACTTACTCTAGATCATCAATCTTGCAGAACACACCTAGTGCAGGTAGCTTGGAGTGCAAGGTGCAGGTTGTGCCCTGCCTGGTGGGAAACAGCTTCAGCCCCAAACAATGAGCTGTGAAGGGGCACTGCCCTTCTGCCTAACAAAGTCCTGGAATGCCAGCCATCATCCAGAGCCTCTGCAGAGCCCAGTGAGCAGTGAGAAGACCCCAGACTACCTGAAACCATTGGACCAAGAGGCACATGGAAAGGACATGAAGAGTGTGTGAAGAGAATGTGCAATGACTGCAAGAGTCAGAGATTCCTTTATTCAGGGTCCCTCCTGGGGCACCCACATTGTGCTCTTATTATGTTGCTTCTCCACAATTTAATACTTAGAAGAACCAGTGGTCTCACTCTGCTGTGGGAACCCAGGGCTGAGCTGGGAACAGAAACTTGTCTGACAGTGTGGGTGCGAGGTGTGGAGAGTCAAACAGGGCACCATTGGTTCCCTGGAGCCATCTGCTGCAAAGGGGCTTTGGTCCCAGCAGTTTAAACCTTGGATGCTGACTCTGACTCCCAGAGTGACATCTAAATGATAACACAAGAAAATGACTTTAGCAATCAGAATATGTCTGCAATTTCAATATTTGAAAGCTCATTTTGAATAAAACTCAACCAAAATCAGCTCAACTGTCAAGGAAAGATGTTCTGCTGGATTTTATATTCACCAATAACTAGGGGCTTTTTGGAAATGTGAATCTGAAAGTGTCATGAATGAGTGTCTTAAGACCATTGTGTGATCGAGTGTTTCAAGAACAGCCTTGCCTGCAGTGACCATGAGATTGTGGAGTTTAGGCTCCTGAGGCCAGTGAGGAGGGTAAAAAGCAAGTTCATAACACTAGACTTCAGGAGATCAGACTCTGGCCTCTCCAAAGATCTGCTTGGAAGGGTTCCATGGGATGATCTTCTGAAGGAAAGACAGGCCCAAAGCTGGTTAATGTTCAAGGGTTGTCTCCTCCAAACTTGAAGGCAGCGCCTCCAGGCAAAAATGGCAGGAGGCCTGCATGGATGACCATGGAGCTCCTGGCTCAACTCAAACACAAAAAGGAAGCATATAGAAGGCGGAAGCAAGGACAGATAAGCTTAGAGGAATACAGAAATACTGTCCAAACATCCAAGGAGGGAATTAGGGCAGCAAAAGCCCAAATAGACTTTAATGCAGCAAGGATGTAAAAGACAAGACGGGTGAGTAGGTTTAATAAGTACATATAATAAGTATATGAGTACATAGGAGATGAAAAGATGGGGGCGTGTTGCACAAAGGGACCTGGTTATGCACAACATGGAAAAGGCTGAATTGTTCAATGATGCTCAGTGTTTATACTAGAGAGGATGGTCTACGGAGTTTTTAGATTGCAGAGACCATGGGAGAAGTCTGGAGCAAGAGAGATGTACCCTTTCTGGAAGAGAATCACATCATGCAATACTTAGCTAAACTGGACTTAGAAGTTCCACAGGCTACAACATCATTGTGAGGCCACTCCCAAAAATCCTGGAGTGTGGCCACCAGAAGCGTCTGGTGACTGAAAACTGGAAAAGCTGGGAATATTCAGCTGGACAAAAGAAAGGATGTAAACACCCTAAGGGAGGGTACAAAGAAGACGGAGCCAGGCTCAGTGATGCTCAGTAAAAGGCTAAAAGGCAATGACAAACTGAAACACTGAAGGGTCCCCCTGAACATCAGGAAACACTTTTATATTGTAAGGTTGACTAAGCACTGGCACAGATTGCTCGAGGCAGTTGTGGAGTCTCCATCTTTGGAGATATTAAAAACCATCTGGACACGATCCAGAGCAACATTCTAGGTGGCCCTGCTTGAGCAGGAGTGCTGGACTAGATGACCTCAAAAGATCCCTTCCTGTGTCAACCAGTCTGTGATTCTCTGATTCTACGAAATACAATGCATAGGTTTGCATCTCCTCCTGACCTATTTAAGTGATTTTGGATACCAAAATAGGACTCATTGTTCTCATGAGATTGTGTTTCCCACCCAGCCTGGAAAGGCAGAAACAACTTTTCTCAGGCTCCATTGGTACTTCTGTTTCTCAGCTAAAACAAAAAAGTACAGTGGGTGATGTGACTGATAATAAGAAGTCAAAATTAGAGATAAAGAGAAATATTAGCACAAAAATGCAGATCCAAATAATGCTAAGCTTCAAATTTACATGGATGTGTCCTGACCAAAGCAGCCCTTACTTCCCAGTACAGAATTGCCTGGGCCATGAAGAAGCAGTGCTTCCCTGAGAAAAGTGATGAAGCGGATGGCATCATGTTTAGATTTTTGAAGGTGGTATGAGGACTTCTGTGGTTTGCACTCTACAGTGTAAAGTACATTTGTATACTACCAGAGGATTTGTGATTGTAAACTGCACAGAGGATTCATTATCAAATAAGAAATACAGTTGAGCTAATGAGGGTTAATGACAGTATGAAATCTAATATTAATTTTATAGCAATTATAACTTAAAGAATGGTTTGAACATTTTAAAGCAGAAAGGCTGGCTACTTTAACACATGATCCCTGTGGGTCCCTTCCAGTTCAGAATATACTTTACTTCTTCTTTGCTGAGCTATTGTGTTTACACAGTATTAGCACTTAATGCTTCTATTACCACAAATGCATTCTTCAGCACAATGCCACATCCAATATGCTAGAAATAGTGCCAAACAAGGGAGAGTTTAATTGACAAGCAGCAAAATAGGATTACCACCTTTTCATTTAGAGATTTGATTAGGGAAAGACAATTTCCCTTACTCTTTACATACATATTTCATGAGGCAGAATTTATTTGGAACATGTTACTGAGCATATTTCCTTATTTTTCCTTATTTTTCTTATTCAGTCAGGTATAAAAGATAAGAGATCATAGAAATCATTAAGATCAGCAAGTTCCTTAGGCATATATTTTCCGGCTACATTAAGATTCTAGCGTGAAGTGACGTCAATTAAATTCCATTTTTACTTGATGTGTGTGATTAGCTGTGAGATAAGGATCCAGTAGGAAATGTGGAAAAACTTTATATTCACCTCCATGTACAGAGGTTACTTTTTGGTTAGCTGGTTAGCACTAGTTGCTGTTTCTGTAAGTGCATGAATGATATTAACACAAGTTTTGAGAAGATGGCTGAGGTCTCCAGTAACAGTATTTCAAAATAGTTCGTCACATTGAGAAGATAATTTTTTCCCAGGGAACTCCTTCTTTCCATAGGTAGTAAGCATAGCTACGGAAGTAATATATTAGGAAAATTATGTATTTTAATTTGTGAAGTACAGAGTTATTCTTTGTAACATACTAGTGATATGTTGTGCTTGCTTCACACTAGTGATATTTTAAGTGCAACCCCTAAGAAAAAAGGGTAGTAGAAATATTTATCACACTTCCTAAACATGTATCCTGCTCTTTTCTCAATGACCTCAAGCTGTGATGAAGTAGAAATGTATGCAGGTAGCAGATGGACTATTTCCTGAAATTGCCAAAGTGTCCAAAGAATGAAGCGTGTGGGCCATTTCTCCTAAACTATCCATGCTACAGTACAGACGCAGGTGGCCAGGCAACTGCTCCAGCTTATTTTCCAGGCTCCTTGGATAGTTCTTGCCATCTAGCCCAGCTGAAAACTGCATTGGCTGTGAACCTCCCACATTTTCCCTTTTCACTAAGAAATTATTTTCTCATATCGACTGATTGAATGTGTTGTTCTCGTGACCCTGCAAAAGATTCACCATGTGCCAGACCAGGAGAATAAAGGTGGGATGTAACAATTTTCTGTGACTCACTGGTGGTTAGAAGCATCCCTGACACTCAATCAGTGATCATTACCTAAGCAGACCTGCAGAAACACCAGAGGTTTAGCTCTGTTTGTTCTAAAGTCAGTGAAATAGTTTGGTTTTCTGACTGATTTCAGAATTTGAACATAATCTAGGAAAATGCTAAATAAACTAGCAAGCATGAGATCCAGAGTTACTGCTGAAGTTTAATAATAATAACATGAAAATTCACCAGAAACCGACAGCTTACCACCATAGATCTGCATTTTTATTTTATTCACCTTTTTCCATATTCACAGCTTTGTCAGAAACTAATGAAAGTTACCCAGTTCCTACTTCACCTCATAAACTAATGAAAGTTACCCAGTTGGTACTTTACCTCTTTTCATAAAAATACTGCATATGCCAATTTAAAAGAAATCGAGGGGGCGGGGGGGGTGTGGCAGGAAGCTTGTTCTAATTTCCTTTCCTTTTTTGAGACAGTCTTGAAAACCCATCTGTTCTGGGAAGTACCCACCTGTGAGCAGATACCTCCCTGGCTTGTGCTTTATTTGCTTGTGTGTTTTTAATTGGAAGTTCTTTGCCAGCAGGTCTGCTGATCACTTATTATGGTACCTTGATTGGAGATGGCTGTATTTACACTAATAGTACTACTATTTCTGTATTGTTCTGTGTCACAGAGAAGAAAGAAACGTGCTGTGAAACTGCCCAACAACCCTCTACAATATGAGTCTGGTAACATGGCTTCCCAGCCTTCAAATTGCAGCAATCAGGCTCATGCAATGGTAGTTGTGAACAGAAGTCATGACACCAGCAATGGTAATGACAGTGTCTCAAATTATTTTTTTCTTTTTCTATAACAGAAAGCAGTAGAAATTAATTTGGTTGTTTCTTATTGAGCATTCTCTGCTTCAATTATACACACAGTTTACTTAGGCAGAGTGATGGTGCAACCCCACTGCTTTGCTCAACACATGAGGTAGCTTAGTGATGAGAAAACTGGGAGCAAAGTCACAAGGAGTCCTGTGGAGTCAAAGAAAACACATGATTTGTTCTAATAGAAAAGCATAAAGCCTGCAGAATGTAACCCGCAACTCCGAAACAGATTTGTTAATACTAAATATTAGTATTTTGCCTTTTATACTTCAGTATTATCAACAATGTGACAGGGGAAAAGGTCAAGCCTTTCACTTTGATTGAAAAATTTGACTGTTTTTAAAAATATGGTTAGACTTCTTACCATGATGATGATAATGATTGTACTTGTATGATATGTGTATGATAATCCTGTAGTTTGGTTATAGCTTTGATCATCCACCATCTAATGAAACATCACACCTTATTTGATTATGTTTCCTATGGCATACAGGAAAAGGAACAGCAAACCTGAGATGGCAAGAGAGTCTTAACAGAAATATTATCCAATGTTTAAATAAAACAAATAATGAAATGCAACATTTTAAATAACGGAACCATTCTGTTTCAAAGTGTGAAGCAGATTCCTGTGGGACATACCCAAAGCATATATTCCATGTGGATAAAGAACATAGCTGTTTAAAAAACAGATCAAAATTATTACAGCAGTCATCTAATCAGATCTTCCAGTAGATAACAATTTTACTCTGATAACTACATGAAATCCTTAATTACAGAGACAGTAGACAATTCAATGTAATTGCAAAACACCTTGCACCTGCAAGACACCTCTCTTGACATGAACTAAAGAAAGCTCTAATAGTCACTTACTGTTGCATAAATCTGATAAGAATAGTACTTGATGATTCCCAACAAGTTATTTAACCTTTGGATGACGACTGCCTGCCTCAGACAACAGGCTGTATCCTCTGCAAGGAAAGTTGATAGCTGCGCCTCATATTCTTGGAACGGGTTATAAACTGGGAGATCAGCTGAATTATCTTTCCATAAATCTTGACATGTTCCATCTGTTTCCGTCATGTCACTGAGGCTCTTGGTGACCACACAGTTGCTCATAATGTAGCAGTACTACTTGAGAAACACACTTTGTTACAACTGTGCACATCCCCTTCTGTTAATCAAGGCTTGCTTGCAGAAGGTACAAGCTTATGTCCCTTGTGCTGCTTGTAGACATAAACTCTTTATGCTTATCTTTCTAGCCATGATAGCCTCCTGTCTTCAGGAGCAGTAACAGCTTGGACTCAACATCACACTACCTCTTTTCAGCTTTTCCTGAGTGCTGCCCACCAGAATTGGGGTTTGGGCTATCAGCAGCTCCTCTTGCAACCTCTAGTAGTAGTAGTAGTAGTAATAGTAGTAGTAGTAGTAGTCCAGGCTACTACCTGTGGTCCCCAGCAAGTATGTGCTGTTTAAGCAATGCTGAGTACATGTAGTCACAGGTTCACATGCTTCCCTGACAGCCTTCTTGATCCCAGCAAGAACAACCCTCTGAGCACATACAAGAGTGGCATCCTAATTTCTCCCTTGTGTAGCCTCCTGCTCACTTTCCCCTAACCCTTTGCGCAGTGCCACATGAGACGGAAGTGTTGTGAGGATTTTGCATAGCATATGCATCCCAGGGGAACATCTGCTGTTTTGCTTGTGGGTCTTCTGTGCACACCTGTGAGCACGCAGAATTTATTGTGCAGCTTATTCCCTACAATTATCTAATCAAATTTCATTCCTAAACACTGAGAAACCCATGGACAAAAAAAAACTCCAAAGCAACACAAAACAAAAAACCAAACCCACAAAACAAACCACTCCCTCAAAAAAAAACTCCCCAAAACCCCTAGTCATCTCAGGCACACAAACACCACAAAATTAAATGTGTCACTGCTTTGAAAATTTCTGCTCTTCTCTCTTGTAAAAATCTGCAACACCAACATGATTAAAAGATTGACTCCTAATAACACAAAGCAGTTTCAGTGTGCTAAAGGGAGAGCTGCTCACAAGAGCATTGCCATGGCAACTGGAAATCTGCCACCTCCTATAAAGTCCGGAGGTGAGACAGGGAGGGAGGAGCCGGGATGGGACTCTGCAGAAGACCAGGAGAAGCAGCAGCACCTGGGAACATATGTCCAGGGCCATGACGCTTGCAGCCACGCATCTAATGATCTCACTGTCCAAGCAACTCTGCATTAGACAAAACTACAGGATCACTGTATTCATATCCCAGCTGATGAGATTATTATGGGGACCACGGTAATAATCTTGTTTTGTCTTTAAATTGGAATTTTACGGAGCACATATAAACATTCAGATATTCACACCTTACCACACAGAATTTAGCTTGATGGCCTCATAAGAAGTCCCTCCATGTTCTGGTAGCCAGACTACGTGAGTATTATTTCAGAAATGTTGCCTCCAAACAGATGAATCCTTCAAAACTGTTCAAAATGATGTCACTCTACCACTATACCATCACAGCCTTTGCTGATTAGCTGTGCCTGATAACTGAGATAATACTCTATTGCTTTTCCAGAAGACACAAGGTTATGCTTATACTGGGAGTAAAAGTGAATTTTTCTTCTGCTTGTTTCCCTAATAGGCTTACTTTCTGTGTTAGGAAAATAATGCTGTCCTCTCTGCCAAAGTTTTGGTCTCCCAGTAAAGCTACTAGTCTTCTTTGTGATATTCAGTTCCCTACTTATTAGTATTTGAAAATTGTGAGATTTATTGAAAAATGAAAGGCACCCAGTTCCTACTTTACCTGAAACAAGAGGTTTCAGGAACACTATCTACTCCATGTCAATTTCATCTACTGAACTTTTGGGAAATGTAACATGACATTGGCTATGTTGACCTGAGAGGGAGGACAAAAGAAATAGAAACTTTATCACAAGGCTGCCTTTATTTTCATAAATATTTTCTGTTTTCCCAAATCAGGTAGTTTTCTCTAGGTACTCCCATCACCTATGCAAAGAAGAGTTTAAAGGCCACCTAAACAAAATCACAGAATCACAGCTAGGTTGGAAAAGACGTTGGAGATCATCAGGTCCAGACTATGAAATGTGAAGTTTTGAAAACCTCTGGGTGCTCTGAGGCACCCACACTGTCGGGTTATGTTCTTCTTTAAAAAGTGAAGCAAGTTAATAGTTATTATAAAGTTATTTATTACAGAAGCACATCAATCTCAAAAGCAAAAACACACGGCAGAGCAACAGCAAAAGCACGTGGCATAAAGCAAGTGGCAAAAGCAGTGGCATAGAGCAAGTGGCAAAATGCAACAGCAAGTGGCAAAATGCACATGGCATAAAGCCATGGCATAGAGCACCAGCTCTCCCTAATGCATGTTCTTTTATAGAAACTTTCCAACTAGCTAAGACACAACCTCGGACCATTACTTCTTAACCTATTAGAATTCTAGTTTCTTAGCATGCCAGGCTGTGTATAGACTACGCACATGGCTTGTCTTGTTCTAACTGAAAAATGTAAGCAATATTCTTAACTCTAACTCTACTATGTATGAAGCTAGGTTCTTGGATCCTCTAAGGAAACACCAGTATGTTTTTCAACCTTCAGTAGAACATGTACTACTTCTCAGGCATCTAAGACCTTTTACTTACTAAAAGCACTTAAAGCTTATTTAAATGACTTACTCACTCATGCTACAACCTAAACTTTCACCTCTGCTTTATGCGTGAGTGGCTTAACATACTTCAGTCCATCCAATGGCTTTAATTCAGTTCCTGCATTCTGATCTCTCTCTGAAGGATTCAGAGAGACCCCTGGCTTACGGACTCCAACAATGAAATGTGTACTCTTTGTAGTCTTCTTGCATGCAGCTGAATGACACCACAAGAAGAAATGGAGAAGAAAAAAACCATAAGTTACAGCCCAGAGTTATTACCTTGGATACCAACATATTGTTTTTTATAAGATGTATCAATAAAATCATGATCATTTTAGCCTCTTTTCCTCTCTTTCACATGCTTCTCTAAATTGTGAACCTGAGGTTGTATGTTTATCTCAATGCACAGCAGTGAAATTCCATTCTGATTAAAAACCCCTCAGTTTGAGATGAGTTCATTTTGTTTATACTGGTCAAGCAGAAGGAAAAAGAAGTTTTTGATGTTCTGTCCTCTGATGCGAGGTATAACCTCCTTTTACTTTACTGGGAATGCCATGAATTTATCAAACTAAAATCTGAGATTTGCTTTTCTGAAGAATCAATCTCAAAATCCATTGTTTTGCCTTGTGTACATGTTCTCCCCTGGAGAGTCTGTATGATACTGTAGTTGGACATTGTATTACATATCTGAAAACAGGACTGAGAGACACACATGCCTGCCACTACGAACACCTGCCACTTAATAACAACCCATTGTTCATTTGGGGAAAAAAAGAAAAAAGAAGAAAAAGAAAAGAAAAGAAAAGAAAAGAAAAGAAAAGAAAAGAAAAGAAAAGAAAAGAAAAGAAAAGAAAAGAAAAGAAAAGAAAAGAAAAGAAAAGAAAAGAAAAGAAAAGAAAAGAAAAGAAAAGAAAAGAAAAGAAAAGAAAAAGAAAACCACCCCCCAAAAAACCAAACCAAAAACCCTAAAAGTATGGAAAAATATTTCCCACACCTTCCAAACAGTTTAGCAAAGAAATAGGTTTTTAGACTGGTTTTGAACTTTGTCCAGGTTTTAAAGCTCTTTGAGTTGGGGATTCTGGGAGATCTCTCTTACTGTTAAAATGCAGTTGGAATGAAACTCCCTCTGTATGAGGGAGGACATAACATCAGCACCACTGCAATTCTGGTTAATTATATAATCATACAGCTCTTACATGCAGACAAGTCTTATACTGGGTCAAAGTACAGGTTTACATGTACAAGATTGAGAGTGCAAGCCTTTAATCAGATTATTGGCAGCAATTATTCAAGCCTTTCTTGTTTCTTTTCAATTTTCTTATTTTTTTTTTTTAATCTCTAGCTACTGTGTTTGTCATACGTGAGCTCTAACTCTGAAAGAAAGGGCTATTTTTCATTTGTCATGCTAATTTGAACTTAATAGTATCTGCCAAGTAGTAGAGATATGAAAAAGTAGGCTGAAATAGTCCCAACTTCTCTCCAGTTGTGGAGTTATGGGACAGTTGATTACATTATACTATTGATTGCAAGAACAACTACTTCTGCAACACTGCTTCTACACTTTCTTTTTCCCTATCCTACCCTTCTTTATCTTTCTGTCTCCCAGCATTTTCTTTTATTTCGATTTTTACTTTTCCTACTGCATTTTTTCTTATTTATCTAATCTCCCCTGTTAAATTCCATTTTAGTAATACAGTTCTGTCTAGTGTTTATAGCCAGTACCATAAAATGTGGGTTAATAAGGCAACAGGATAAAACTGAAACAAGACAGACAGCTACTTTCACTCTATTTTAAGTAACTACTTATGAAAAACTCCAGCTTTCAAATTCTTTTTGTAAGATGAAGAAGAAATTGAAGAATATGTGTACACAGTTTAAAATATGCCTAAGGGAGTTGCTTGTCAAAGGATTTGCCATATGTTGAGTGCACTTTAGAGGTGTTCTGGGGGCCACATATGACTTGCAGATAGGTGATGGGAGCATATGGCAGAGAATTCAGCTTCTTGAGGAATAAATGGGTCACCTGAGCTCACTTCTTTAGACCCTCTAAAGACATGAATGGCTGTCTAAAGTTAGAAACTTAGTGAAGAGAGGACGTAGCCCGTCCTTCTTCCCAAAAGATTATTTAGACAATTTGTGCTGATGAGGACTTGGGCAAAAGTAACCTTGTTAGGAAGGAGATTGATGAGGGGATTTGACAAAGAGCCTGTTTTAGTTGTGACATTGCATGTGACTTCCCTGCAAAAGTAATTTTTTCTTTATAATTTCCTTTAAAAATGGACTGTGCATTTAGCCTGAAGAGAAACTGAAGTTCTGCAAGAACTGCAGCTGGTAAATTCTTAATTCCTGCTTGCCATGTGTGCTCTATCACGCCTGCATTGACAAAGCCAATACGGGGATGATGTTGTTTCTAACCTTTCTAAGTGTACTTACATGATATTTCTACACCCTGAGTGCTCACCTAAAGGATGTTCCCTGAAAGTGACTACTGTTAAATTATTTAGAAAGAACAATTGCAAGCATTATTCTGCTCCTTCAGTTGTGCAGCCTAAGCCTTATTAGCTGTTGTTCAATTAAAATAATTTTGCACAGACTAAAGACTATAGCACATGTTTGCATACATTCTCAGGATTTTCTCAATGCTAAGTCCATATGTGCAAACTGCTTCAGGTTTGTGTATATGGTGTTTCCTTAACCTGATTTTAAAACGAGACTCCCCCCACATACACACATCCCTTTCCATATGGAATTCTCTTGACCTCTTCCCTCTTAACACCAACGATCAGAAATCTTGGGAATGAGGTAATGGGTTTAGCAGTGACAATTAATTTCTTTCTGGCTCAGTAGCTCAAAAGCATCCCTAAATAAACGACAGCTCTAGATTACTATGTGAATGGATGCTAGTTGTGCTTATTCTGATTCTTCCTATTATGATGCTGAGCGACAAACTCCCAATCTTTTGTTCAGTTTAAATGGTCAGTTCACTACTCAGAAGAATTAAATCCTTCAGGGTGATACCTCTGTGGCAGGGGTATACAGGTACACAGTACTCTGACTATTTAACATGTCATTTTTACCTGAATAAATAAATAATTCTACTTCTGGCTGTGTAAAGCCAGTAGGTACATCTAGTTGTAGACATCAAATAATAACAATACAGATTCACCATTTTTTTCTGAAATTGTATCAAATGGAAACTTGCTGAGGGATTAAACAACAATCTTGTAAATTTAGCTGTCAGACTTATTTGATGACTAATCTCACTCACAGAAGAGAATCGGGGATGCAAGAAAATGAATGTATAGATTACAGTAGTCAGTACCCTTATTTCTGCATTCAAGACTTTCAGCTGTGACAAACTGTAATAAGGATACATGTTGGATCTTGCATTTGAGTCTCTGGTTTGCCTTAGAGATAAAAAACCCCTAGGACAAGACACTCAGCTACTATTAAAAAATCTAGATCAAAATTATCATAACTTATGGTTGCTATCTTTATATTATAGATTTGGTATTTTCACAGAACTCCATTTCTTTTGGGTTTGATGCCACCAAAATAATTGGGGATTTTGCTATCAGTTTTAACAATAGAACAACCAAATCCTTAGTGGCCTAAAAAATCCTCAAGGAGAAAAATAAACATTTCAGTCCCTCCAAATCTTTATTTTTCAAAGTTATTTCTGTCTTGCAGTAAGTGCTGATGCACATAAGATCATTCCAGTCATACTCCCTTAGAAACTTGCTGAAAATCTTGAAACACACTGATTTTGTTGAGCCAGACTCTCAATGAATTTGTTAGTATGCCAAATGGGAACTGTCACCAAAAGCATTCTACCCACCAAATTGCTGACTCAAATGCGTCAGATAGCACTATGGGTATGGTAAAGTAATGTTTCTATTTAACATGGTGATGCAAATCAAACACAGTTTGAAGAATGGGGTTTTACAACTTATTATAGTAATTTCACGATCATTGTGAAAGTTAAATCACATAAAAGGAAGGCTGGAATGGACCACAGGGGGTCATCTGGTCCAACCTCCCTGCTCAAGCAGGGTAATGCCAGAGCACATGGCACAGGATTGAGTCCAGACAGTTCTTGAATATCCTCAGTGAGGGAGACTCCACAGCTTCTCTGGACACTGTATTCCAGTGCTCAGTCACTGCACAAAAAAAGAACAATAAAGAATTTCTTCCTCATGTTGTCCACCAACAACTAATAACTAATAAAGAGGTCAACAAAACAATCCAAAGCACTTAAGATGTTGCTTACTTCAGCAATTACTTTTGAAACACAAAATGATCCTAAAGAAAAAAGGTTATGTCAACATTCTGATCCTCTGTGGTTTTTAATCTTCAGTTGAGTGTTTACTGTAAGACTTTATTTATTTCCTGCGCTAATGGACTACCATTTAATTTAATAACACCAAGGAATGACTAGACTCCATCAAATAAACTTCCTAAACATA
>VWZS01003632.1:214382-225221 GCA_013397075.1 Rhabdornis inornatus
CCTGATAACAAATACAGTTTATATAGCTTATTTTTGACCTTTTCATTTCATAGGAATCACTATCAGCTTGTTGACTGCCAAACAAGAAACTATCATAGCAAGATCGGCATTGCTACCTTAAGAAAAATAAATTGAAATGATAATTTGACATAATCTGAAAATATCTCCTAAGAAGCTGATGGTCTTAAATACACTGTAGGAAATTTGTAGATGACAAATAAAACTAGATTCCTATTGCCTTTGGCACTACAGAACTGAGAGGAAAATATGTCATCCCATCTGTGGAAAAAACCAAACAAACCAGACCTAGTATTTAAATGGTTAGCAATTTAAGAGGAAATAAATTTGGAATTTCAGTTTATGGAAACTCTGACCTGAAAGAAGTGAACTAACTTACAACTTCAGAACCCCTCCTTGCCCCCCAGCTCCACATCCTGCTTTTCATTGCCTGGCAAGTATCTTTCAGCTAACAGACTGATAATCACTTACAAACTTAAAATTTGAATTTAAAGTAATCAGTTTTCCTATGGATTTCACCTGGGACAGTTAGTTATGCAATTTATTTATTAGAACACCACAATAGGAAAACATCTGTTGTTTGGTATGTTAACTGCTACTGCTCTATCTAATGTTTTTTGTTATTAGAAGGTTAAATAGCTCTAAAGTTCTCTACAGATCTGGGGACATGATCAACAATGCTGAAGAATCTAACCTAAGGTTAAGTACATCCCAAAAGTTTAAATGATCAGTTTGGATTCCTTGTCCTGTTTGCACGAACACCAAATCAGAGGAAGATGATGATCTATAACACAAGCAAACAAACGACTGTGACGTCACAATTGTGACATCAATACACACACACACACACACACACACACACATGTACATAAGATTGCTGATTTTGTAGTATTACATATATATACACACATATAACATATATAACATATAACATAACATATAACATATAACATATAATATATGTTATATGTGTGTATCAATATGTACATATATNCATATATTATTATTATATACATAAAATGCTACAAAATCAGCAATCCTATGTATGGAAAGCTGTGCAATGCTGAGCTGTAGGTCATGATATTTAACTGCCAGGTCTCCTTGTGCCTGGGAAAAACAGGCATGCTGCATCATTGCTACTTGACTTCACAGATGTCCTGGCAAGGAAGTCCTCTTTTTGCATTAATTAATTAATTAATCTGAATTAATGAAAATTAATTCAGATTTTTACACGGCGCCAGGCATTTAGCAGCAGAAATTTTAAGATAAATTTTGTAAGTCTTTTCTTAAGCGGAAGCTCACAAAACCTTTTCAATAGTGAAGTAAGACGCATCTGGGCTTCTGGTTATTTTTATCACTTTGAGAGAGAAAGTGAAATACTGACAGGAACTGTTTCCAAGTACAAAGTTCAAAGAAGAGAGTCGCCATGAAAAAGTCCTTGGATATTTCCCGTTTAGTCATTATTCACTGCTCCACCCACACAGCCAACATGGTTTATGAAGCTTAAGGGAAATAAATAAAATTGCACACCCTTAACCTAACAGAGAATTGAATATTTAATGGAAGAAAAGTGTAGCACATTGGCCAGAGAGGTTGTAGAGTCTCCTGCACTGGAGACATTCCAAATCTGCCTGGACACAATCCTGTGCCATGTGCTCTGGGGTGCCCCTGAAGGGAAGTCAGACCAGATGTCTCCCTTTAGTCTCTTCCAACACAACCCATTCTGTGACTCTGTGAAAAGGCAAAGGTACATGAATCCATAACACTTCACTTTGAGAGACTGTATTTCTACAAGTCAAAACAAAATCTGGAATAGCCGGTAACTCTTTACGGTTAAAAACAGCACTCAAGGGAAAACTTCAGAAAATACAGGTATCAGCAGAATAAAATAATGAGCATTAAGGATAGAAGAAGAATCAAAACGTAAATGATTGCAAAACCTGAAATATTGATGATAAGCACAAAAAATCCCCAGTGATACAATTTTTTCAAAGATCTTTTGAAGTATTTCTTCTGATAATTAATTCTTCAGTGCTCTGTATGTGGGACTGGTAGTGCAGTTAAGTTTTTAAAGACTTTTCTCCTGTTTGAAATGATTACAAAAATTAATCCATTTTCTATTTCATGAAAGCAGTTACAGCTTAAGAGAGAAAGCTCAAGAGTCTACAGGCATATATGATGAAAAGCCCAGTATTATCTCAGACTCACTAAACACAGGCAATAAATTCAAGATTTTGGTGATTTATCCAAACAAATGATACAGCTATGAGATCTGTACTTACATATAATCCAGAATTCAAGTGTCCTTCTCCCCATGCTTGTGCATTATAGGAATCTGACTTCACCCCAACAAAAAGGTATTTTTGGAACCAGTCATGTACAAAAGCTCTTTTATGACTTCAGCAAAGTTGTAGCAGCTCAGGAGCAAAGTTTGGATTGATCTTCATTATGCAGGATTATTATAGTTAATAATACTGGCTTTTTTATCATAATGACAATCATATTCCTCCTAAATGATGATAAGTATTGTGTGATGTATTCCTGCAGTCTCATGCCTGGGGTTAGTGCTTATTTCTGTGAGAAGTCCACGGCAAGTTAGTGGGGCTGTATAAACAAATGGGAAATCAACCATCTAGGTGACTGAAAGTCATCATATGTTAGTATGAAGCAGAAAATGGACCTTTCTTTGCTAACAAACTCAGTGACAGTTAGTCACTTTATTAGGAAAGAGTTTCTACAAAAATAACCTTGCTCTGAGGTATGCATGGACATCTTAATTCTCATTTCGCTGAGATTCTACATGTGCTTACAGGATGTACTGATTTGAAAGGTGAAAATCTGAGCAAAAAGACATTACCTACTACAATCAAGCCAGTGGCAAGTGAGAACACTCTGGTATTTTATTTCTGTCTAGCTGAAGAAAACCTAACACCTTGAACATACCTATCAGAAAAAGAAACAGGGTTTTTGTTCCTTACAGATTTCTTAAAAATCTTTTGTCTCTTACTGTCTTAGTTGCTCTTTTCTCCCGATGGTATAATTCACAGTGAATGAAAACAGGTTTTCTTTTAGTGTATGAAGAACTCAAATGAAGTCTGGAAAGCAAGACCACTAATAAACATGTGAGCATAGAATTTTTTTTTCAATAAATGGAGCAGGTTTCTCAACAGCCAGGTGATTTTAGGTGAAGGACATCCAATTTTTAGACATGTAGACCTCTTCACCATTAATTTTTCCTGACTGCTTCTTCAAATTTATCTTCAATTTTAGACTACAGAGAGATGAATTGTAGTCATGAGTGTAAAAGAAACAAAATTTTTCTCTGCATTTCAATGTTTCTTTTCCCTAAAAGTTGTTCATAAATAGCATTTGAATACCAATAAACAGTGATAACATAGAAAAGCTCAGGAGAAATATTCAGCCAAAAATGATACCATTATCTACAGAAAAACTAATGGGTTACAGAGAAAAATTTCTTCTGACATAATCTAAACATAATCTAACATAATCATATTCCGGTGTTTTCAGGAGATATCCCAATCAGAAGTATGGTAAAAGCTAGCAATTATGTCACGTGTGCAACTCAGGAACATATAGTCAAAATTTTATCCATAGTTCTTTGATGACTTTTGCATAGAGACACCTTTTCAGCATCTTTGTCCCATTACCTTTGACAGTCTTCTGTTCAGACACCAAGATCTGAATGCACAGAGATCACTGAAAAATAGAACAGTAGCAAAAATTTTTGAAGCATCATGATAGTTGTCTCAGTAAAAGGTTTTCCAGATGTACAGTTTCAATTGATGGAGTCAAAAGAAGATTCAGACACTCTGAAACAAATTCTCCTGGATACGCTAGATTTTAGTCAGAAGAGGGGAAGGAATTGTGAATTCTTATGAATTCATGTCCCTCTGGTTTTGTCTGTTCTGCTATGCTTATTATTTTTATTCTTTCTTTTGCAACTGGAAACAAATACTTTTTTTTTTTTAGCATTTTCCACAGACTCAGAAGCAGTAGCTTGCTAACTACAGAACATTTGCTTGATTGCCTACAAAGCCTAATGCAACATCTCATGCAGTGTTAGTGAGTACAGTATGTCTAATTATCACGATTTACAGGTAGTGCTGAAAGAGATTGCATTTTGAACCCTATCCGTGTAGGATTGCCCTTTGCCTGGGCTGATTGAGCTGCCTGTGGGACTGTGGCACCAGAGTTCCCTTCAGTGTATTTGCACAGCACCAGTAGTGCTGAGCCACAGAGACAGGAGATAGCCTTAGCACAGAAATACAGTGTACCAACATTTGTTCTCCAATATGATGATGTGATATAGCAATAGAAAGAGAAATACTCTGCAACCCTGTTTCTGTGCAGCTATAAAGGAATGTGTCTGGAAGAAAAAATCCATGTGGGTTTGGTCTCTACCTCTATCCAGCAGAGGATATGTGTAACGATTTAGAACTTCTGTTTAGCTAGGGAATGAAGCAATATTTTCTAGTCCTGGTACTAACTGATAAAGACCCACACTTGGAACATATTTCTGAAATAAGTACAATAGAACTTGCTTGTAATTGCAAAAGCAATTTCATGTTTTGAAACAGTAAGATATCATACTGGTACCTGAGCAATCCACTTCTGAATACTCTTGGAAATTTAATTTTCTTCCCCTCTGCCAAATATGTGAGCACAGCTTTACACACACGTACAGCTCAAGAGCAGGATTTTATCAGTAAAACAGTGCCAACACTCACTGAAAATGCACTGCATCTCATGGTTAAGTTCTCTGACATGAATCCTGAGTACATTTTTTCTCTAAAGATTAGATACTTTAAATAAAACAGCACTGAGAAGCTAAAAACAAATTATTCACTATCAGAGGGGGCAGAGTCCCAAGCATGGGAGAAAGCATCTCTCTACATGGAAGATCTTGCAGTGGCATTAGATTCCCCTGAAAGACAGTCTTGCTCTGCCAGATAGTAAGCTGGGAGTTTTATACTTTATTTTCAGAGAAATACTCAGATCACTGTACTTCTTTGAAAAGAAGAAAGCCACAAAAACCAGACAAAGTCTGCAGGGTGCATCCTACATGCTAATAGCTGCTTTTGGTTGCTTGGTTGTTTGGTTTGTGTCATAATATGTTTTTTAGAATTTAAAGATGCAAACATATATTCTAAATCTCATTTTCCAGATTACTTCACATACAAAGCAGAATTCTTATACTCCAAATAATGCAATTTATTGTGAATTAATGACTGTATAATTAGTGAACATGTAAAATCTTTATAAATGAAATCTCACTTTAAATCTGATAGTTTTTTAAAAAGGTGAGATCAAATCATCCTTCTATCTAAAACAATATTTCTACAGTCATTACACTGTTATTTTAAAGAGCATGAAACTAGAAGACTAGTCAATAAAACATTCAGAGAACATTTAGTGTAATATTTTACTTATTTCTTTCCCTTCTCTGAACCAGTTTGCATCTATATATACTAAGCAATAAAACTGGCAGAAAATGAAAGACTGAGGAATTTAGAATTTCTCCATTACTGTTATTCTGCGGGAATTTCTAGAGATTAGATCACTTCAGGAGCACACCCTGAGCTGGGAAACAGAATTGATGTCACCTAGTTTTTGACAGCTAGGAGAGCTCAACACTGCTCAGTTTTCAAGCGAACATGTGTCAAAACTTAACTAGTTGACTGCCAAAACTCTATATGCTCTCTGTTTGGCAGTGCTGGAATTTTAACTTATGTGGATAATTCTCTCTCTCTTTCACCTTCAGAAAGGTTTTTACAACCTCTTTTGTCTTACATTCAATTTCCTTTGGGGATCTGTCTTAGATTATGTAATTTTCTTCAGGAAAACAGGGAAGAGTGGAAACACTCAGAGTGGAAGTCCTGTCTGCAAGCTGTCAGCATGCTCTGCAGCCTCACAGTTACAAGAACAATCAAAAAAAGTACAGTTTATTGCAGAACAGTTCATTAAGTAGCACAAATGCAGGGATATATGGGTAGCTAAAAGGATGGAGCCTTGGGAAGGAACCCAGAAATACTGAATCTATTTGTAATCTTAGTTGTACTGAAAGCTGAAGGAAGTGATTCAGGGAGGACACAGTTTCCCATCTTTCAGAAAAGCACACCTGTTATGTTTAGAATAATAATGCCAACAGTACAAGGATGATAGTTTTGTTCAATGGAAGAGATCAGGATGATAGTTTTGTCAACTTGTAGATGAAACTTGTCTAAATAACTGTGGCTCATGTGAGTAGCTGTACGAAGAGCTCTCTGACTTCTACAGCAAAACTGAGTGCCTAGTTCTGCTCAGTTATCTACAATGCTTGTGGAGTAAAAAAGAAAGCAAATGTAAAAGAAAGCTAGGGGATGGTAGGATGACACAAGCAATCACTTCTTAGACACCAAAGATTCATTATCATCTGAAAGCAATCATCAAAAGTCTAGGTAATCCCTATCAAATAAGGTGTGTTTTCTTAAAAGTGTTCAGTACCCTTTTAAAAGGCCTTGTATCCTGCTTTGTTTTTAGCAAACAAAAAAAATTCATCCTTAGTGTTAACATTCTGATATGACATAGCTCACCTCTCCTTGATAGTATGTAAGAATATAAATCTGTAATTACTAGACAGAAAGGAGAAAATGTCCTTGGATATTCAGACAAATATAAGAAACTAATAAATTTTGACCCCCTGTATAATGTATCCTTAATGAGCATGCTCAATATTATTTTAATATATACCCTTTATAATAGTCATAAGCTGATCAAATCAGTAGAAGTAGAAAACTCTGTGTTTTTGGTTTTTAATATAATCTTGCTTGCTTGTGGTGAGTGAGGAACATAGTAAAGAAAATTGCTTATTTTAATTAAGAGAAGAAATAGAAGTCCTTGTAGTTATACATTTATAGGGAAAAAATCTTACCAAATTAACATATCACAGGACTGTCTGTGCTGAAACAGCATGCTAAGTTTTACCTCCTGCATAAGTCATATTCTGGAGAGAGACATTTGATGCAAAAGATTTCATTACCCACTGCTATTCAGAAGACTCTAAGCAGCAGCTCTTACTGCATTTGCAGATTTCCAGAAATCTTTTCTGATTATTATTTTTTTAAATTTTATTTTTAAGGCTGAAGAAAGTAGATCTTCCTATGTGTAGCTTCACAACTTTTCTTCAAAAAATGATTCATGCTTACCGGATATGTACAACCAAAGGAAAGCAAAAATGAAATTACTAATGTGGGCCTAAAATATTATGTGTGTGTATGCTGGACTCTGTACTCTGAACTCCACAGTTCGTAGCTCAGATCAACACCAGTTTATGGATTTCAAGGCAAAAAAATTATTTGGATTATCTGATCTCACTCCCCTGGTAGAGACAACTAGAACTCTAGTATCCTGAAGTAACTGAGCACTCTGTACTGCCATCCTCATGTAAAAGTTTTGACAAAGCGAAGACGCAAGAAAAATGCTAAATAATCTGCACTGGCAAAATGATCCAGCTGCAACAACTAATGCTTTCATCAAAATTCATCCCAGAGCTGTACACTGCTGGCTCTCCCAGTAGCATAAACTTGTTCTGGCTTAGACATGACATACAGTTAGGCTTCTCCCTACACCATCAAGAATGTAAGTTGAGAAGGTAAAAAAGGTAAAAACTTGTCAGCATAAAGCAAATTCCTATAAATTGTCTAAAGGAGTATAAACCAGAAAAATGTGTTTATACCAGATCATCACTCTGCCACAGTGTTTTTGATCTGAAACTATGAGTCTTAAAACTGACTTCAGTATATTGTTAATACATGTCTTCAGACACACATACATAAAAGTAAATAATAGTACTTTTCCCATCTCAGATATTTTGTGGAGTAAAAACATTGTTATGGGATGTCATAAATGTCCTCTATAAAAAAATCATCATCAAACCCATCAGTGATTATACAAAGAAGAAAGATGTGTTTGACTACCCCCAAAGCTCCAGATTTTCTGCAATTACCTCACTATCTCATATGCTATAAGCAGCAAACCATGGAATTCAGTATGGAATTTTGGCTGGGGAAGAGCTAATGTTCTTTTAAGTAGTTAGATTTGTGTTGGAAACAAGTGTTGATAACTCGGGGATGTTTTTATTACTGCTGAGAAGCATTTAGACAGCATCAAGGCCTTTATTGCTCCTCACAGGACCCCACCAACAAGATGCACAGGAAGTTGGAAAGGGACACAGTCAGGACCACTGACCCAAGGGATTCAATATACCACGGTATCACATTTGGCATATAAAGCTGGGGGAAGAAGGGGGAAGGACTTGGGATGTTGAGTGTGATGGGGTTCGTCTTCCCAAGTCAATGTTATACCTGTTGGAGCCCTGTTTTTCTGGGATGGTTTAACACTCACCTGCCCATGGGTCCATTTCTTGTCTTGCTTTGCTTGCATGTGCGACTTTTGCTTTACCTATTAAACTGACCTTAGCTCATGAGCTTTCTTACTTTACTTTTCCGGTTCCATCCTCCTTCCCCCTCCAAGGGGCAGTGAGTGAGTGGTGCTTGGTTGCCAGCTGGAGATAAACCATGACAAGGGCAATCTACTAAAATGACAATTGCAGAAAATTAGATTGTAACAAGCAATCTACTACCATAACTAGTGGCAACTTGTGTCCTCTCTGTCTAGTTTTTGTACACCTGCGCGTAGCTGGCAGACCCCAGAATGCTATGAAGAGACCCTGGGAGTATGAGAAAAACATTGTCATCGAGATTCATAATTTGTCATTTACTGAGAGTTTACTTAGATCACTATTTACTTATAGCACTGTTACAGAGTATATGCAGGAGTGGAAGAAAAATGTTCAAGTACCTGTTCGGTTCAGCACAAAGAAGAAAGAAGAAACTTTCTCTTACTTTAGGATGCTTAGTAGAGTAGTCAGGGGATCTGCCCATTCTTGGAACAGGGCCTAGGACGTGGTATTGCCTGTCCATCATATATAACCAATGTCACCACTATCAGCAGTTCTTAAAAGTTCCTTTGCAAGAGCTCTGTGAGACAGTTCAGTCTTGCCCATTGAGGTGAAATATAACATAAAGCAGTTCACTTTAAAAATCCGAAAGGAAATTTTGAGAAGACCTGATAGTATTAGATCATGCTCGTCTTCCATTTCTCTATCTCAAAAATACTTGCATAACCAGAAGCTAGCTAAAGCTGCAGATTCTGAATACATTTTAAAAAATGCCATCCACTCTAAAGATTCAGAGCTGAGCCAGATGACACATCTGACTGCAGTGTATATGAGCCACTGTACTCCTACTGCTGTGAAAAGCAGAAACTAAAGCATGAAAAGATGAAGCTAGTTTACCAGGAATTTCTCTTGCAGCTCTGACCTAGGGCAGCCACTATCTCTCAGTGGTGTGACTATTGTACATATGTTTGAGTAAACCTGTGATTAAGTTATTTTATAAATACTATGGAAGATAAAAAACAGAGTGAAGTAAGGACCTTGAACAAAACAGAAGAAAAATGGAAGCATAACATTGAAATTCTATGTTATTTCTTCTCTTTAACATGCATGGGCACACAATACTTCCTTCTGCACTTGGAATTCAATGTGCATGAGTCAGCCTGTCCAGTATCAGCAATTACAGCTATAAACGCAGAGCTATTATGCACTCATGTTGTGTAGCTTGGGAGTAGTCTATTCTACCAGGAACAAAAAGGTCTTGAGCAGCTTAGGGTTCTTAACCATTCTCAAGCAGCGAGAAGGCAGTCAACTGTGCAGTCTTGCTTCACACAACAGGAATCCAGCCCCAGCACTCTGCTCCCTGAGAAGAGCCCAGGGCCCTGTAGGAGAGACATTCTCTTGTACATGAAGTCCCAGAAACCTCCCATTTTCATCAGCAGGAAATCTTTGCACATTTTTTTTCACAGCTTCCTTTCCACAGTCATTCATTTACACTGATTTATAGCCTCACTGTCCTCCTTCTCAACTCTTCCCCCTCAATTTTTTCCTGAGGCCTGAAAAACTTAAACATGGACAGTACATGCTGGGGAAATTTACAATCTGGATTTTTTGCCTTCTCAGCACGGATAGGAATGACCAGGTAGATGCTGCCAGTGGCTATTCTTTTGTGGGCCTGCTAAAGGGTGCATGCCTGACGGTGGCCGGCCCAAAAGCAGTTTTATGTGAAAAACAGAATTCGGAGTTCATATGTGACAAATGAGGAGAAACAAAATGAGAGGCAAGGAAGAAGACCCTCTGGTCCAGGCCGACAGGCTCAGCCCCGAACAGGGGTTGAGAATAGGTGGTAGGACAGGCTGAGAAAGCTGGAGCTGTTCAGCCTGCAGGAGAGAAGGTTGCATGGAGCTCTCGTAGCAACCTTCCAATATCTGAAGGAGGCCTACAGAGAAGCCGGAGAGGAACTCTTTGTCAGGAAGAGAGATAAGACGAAGAGTAATGGGTACAAACTGAAAGAGAGGAAATGTACTTAGGAAGAAATTTCTTAGTGTGAGCAGCGGAGCCAGAACCCCTCTGTCACAACAGGTGCCGTCACTCTCCGCGCACCACCAGGGCCTCGCACGGCCCCAGAGCGGCACGCAGCCCTGCACAGCCCCTCGGCGCCGTGTCTCCTGCGAACCCGGGACTACTGAGCCCCGCTGCTAGCCTGCCCCGCGCCGCAAACCAGCTCCCAGAGCGCCCTCATCCGCAGGTCGAGCGACAACTGCCGGATGCGGGCAACGAGAGCACACCAGACGCCCACCCGGGCGCGGCACCACCGCCTCCCCCCGAGGCCGGGCGGGAGGGAGGAGCCGCTGGCGGGAGGAGCC
>VWZS01003632.1:225297-319131 GCA_013397075.1 Rhabdornis inornatus
GTGTGTGTGTGTGTGTGTGTGTGTATGTCGGTCTGTCTGTCTTCGTTTTGGAAGCGGGGAGATTTTTCTGTGAACTTCCACGGACTTTTAAGTCTCTTAATTGTGGGATTGCAACGCTTTAAGGAAAAAGGGCACCTAGCAGCGTGTGGGGGAGTGGTGGGAGGTAGATTCCTGCATGCCTGATGCGCTGGCCATTCCGGCATTGAACTCTGCTGCAGCTGAACGGGCTTTTCCAGGTGCGCACAGCCCATCCCTGTGGAGGTCCGGCTGGGCACTGCAGGGAGAGCGGCGCTGGACTGAGACGTTTCTGCCCGAGACGCTGATTTTGCTGAATAGAGTCCGATAGCAGGAAAGTCTTTAAATAGTAAACTTACCTGTTAATACCTAAAGTGACTTCTATAAAGTGGCAATTTCTCCAATACCTTGCTTAGGTGATCAGAGGTTTTTGGGTTATCCTCTGCCCCCCTCTTTTCTCTTTAAAGATGTTGCCTCTTAAAAGCTAAGGTACATGGTACATGCGGTTGCTTTAGGAAAACTAATTATCTCTCCCTGAGGAAGTTTAAATATTCTTGTTTCATGTTGCTTCTGAAAGGATATTGCTTAAGGTGAAGAAACAGAGGGTTTGTTCCTTCTATTTGGTTAGAGAGTCATGTGTTTATGTAGCTGATTTGACACTAACGTTTGGATAATGTAAGGTGAAGAGGGCTTAGATCAATGTTAAAACCACAGAAATTTGTCTTAAAGTGAACTTAACATAAGTGACGTTGGCAGTTCTGAAATTTATGATTATATATTGTAGCACCCATTGGGCTTTTTTATGCAGCAGTATAAATCTATAGGATGTTTATCTCATGGTTTATTACAGTGGAGATGCTTTATAACGAAGTGCATTAAATCGTGTTTCAAAATTCTTCGATCTTCAAAGCGGAGAATACATGCTCTGATGAATGCCAAATGTAGTTGCTACTCTGATTCTTCTGAAACATAAACAATATCTAATTTGTCACATCTCTTTCTCCAATCAATTATTTTTTCCTACCCATAATCTCTTGAGATTTTTCCTTACAGCCATTTCAAAACTGATTCAGAAAAACCAAAATTGAACACAATTATTCAAATCTCTTTTGCTCTTAAAGATCAGTGTCTAATAATTTACTGGGAGAAAATAAAATAGGACTGTAAAAATGTTCCTCTTAATTATTTCTATTTTACTGTATTAGATCTCTTTCCTTGATTCTTCCCCTCCCGCAATTAGTTAAAACAGGGAGTTGAAAATTATATTCTAACACTAGGAATTGATCCTTAAACCATTAAAAGGAGCAGGAGGTTTCTTTCTCCAAGTTCATTGGGTGCTAGGTAAAGGCTGCCTTTAGTTATATATTTGGATTTGAAACATGTGCCTAAGAATAAGCACATGCTCACATGTTTTACTGAAAAAACATTTACTGCGTGTGTGGAATGGTGTTGATTTCTCCCTTTCTTATCTAGCCTGTAGGGAGCTAAAGGGATTCTCTTTTTACTTTTGACGCTGGTAGGATGGGCTAGAAACTATAAAAACTACTTTCTCTGCGGTCATGTAATGTGCGCCATGTACTGTCGAAAATGTGCTTACTAATTCTTCCAGTGCTGAACCTACTGTACCTATTCAGTGTGTTTATATTCTGTGTAACCAAGGCACGTTAGGTGTGTTGGCATTCCTGGCTACTTTAGAGTAGAAACTGGCAACAACCTTTCCTGGGGCAGCTGGTTACAAGGCACTGCCTTCCCCTTTCCCCCCAGCTCACGTTTGGTTTTAAGGGTAGATAAGAGCTGGCACAGCTTCCATGCACTTTTCAACACTCTGCACAATACAATGCTGTGCTAGCAATTGCTGAGAGCCTGCCTAAAGATTTGTCTTGCGCAGTGATTGAAGAGTATATACTTGTTGGTGTTGCAGCGTGTTGGTGTTTTGTTATGTGATCACCTCCTATGGGGATGTGACCTGCTTAGTGGATGAGGGAAAGGCTGTGGATGTAAGCTACCTGGACTTTACTGAAACTTTCGATACTGTCTCCCACAGCATTCTCCTGGAGAAGCTAGCAACCTATGGCTTGTCCAGCTGCTCTCTCTGCTGGTTAAAACGGCTGGATCAATGGCCAGGCTCAGAGAGTGGTGGTAAATGGAGTTACATCCAGCTGGTGGCTGGTCACAAGAGATGTTTCCCAGGGCTCAGTAAATCTTTAAGATTTTTATTGATGATCTGTATGAGAGGAGTATATCCTCAGTAAGCTTGCAGGCAACACCAAGTTAGACAGGAGTGTTGATCTGCTAGAGGGTAGATCTGCAGAGGGATCTGGATGGGCTGGGTTGATGGGCAAGGCCAGGGGTATGAGATTCAACATGCCATACCAGGTCCTGCACTTCAACAGCTCTGTCAAGTGCTGCAGACTGGGGCAGATTGGCTGGGAAGGGGTCCAGCAGAAAAAGGCCCGGGAGTGCTGGTTAACAGCAGCTGAACATGAGTCAGCAGTGCCCAGGTGGCCAATGGCATGGTTGCCCATACCAAACAATAGTGTTGCCAGCAGGACCANAGCTACCTGGACTTTACTGAAACTTTCGATACTGTCTCCCACAGCATTCTCCTGGAGAAGCTAGCAACCTATGGCTTGTCCAGCTGCTCTCTCTGCTGGTTAAAACGGCTGGATCAATGGCCAGGCTCAGAGAGTGGTGGTAAATGGAGTTACATCCAGCTGGTGGCTGGTCACAAGAGATGTTTCCCAGGGCTCAGTAAATCTTTAAGATTTTTATTGATGATCTGTATGAGAGGAGTATATCCTCAGTAAGCTTGCAGGCAACACCAAGTTAGACAGGAGTGTTGATCTGCTAGAGGGTAGATCTGCAGAGGGATCTGGATGGGCTGGGTTGATGGGCAAGGCCAGGGGTATGAGATTCAACATGCCATACCAGGTCCTGCACTTCAACAGCTCTGTCAAGTGCTGCAGACTGGGGCAGATTGGCTGGGAAGGGGTCCAGCAGAAAAAGGCCCGGGAGTGCTGGTTAACAGCAGCTGAACATGAGTCAGCAGTGCCCAGGTGGCCAATGGCATGGTTGCCCATACCAAACAATAGTGTTGCCAGCAGGACCAGGGCAGGGATTGTCCCCCTGTACTCAGCATTGCTGAGGCCACATTCTCAAATCCTGTGTTCAGTTCTGGGCCCCTCACTGCAGGACAGACATGGAAGTGCTGGAGTGTATCCAGAGAAGGGAACAGAGCTGGGGAAGGGTCTGGAGCACAAGTCCTGTGAGGAGTGGCTATGGGAGCTGGGGCTGTTTAGCCTAGAGAAGAGAAGGCTCAGGGGCTTGCAAAAGAGACTGAAATGAGGGTGTAGCCAAGTGGGGGTCGTTCTATTCTCCCAGGTAACAAACAATTGAGCAAGCGGAAAAGGCCTTAAGCTGTGCTAAGGGAGCTTTAGATGAGGTATTAGGAAAAATTTCTATGCTGGAAGGATGGTCAGACTTTTGAGGAAAGTGCCTAGGGAGGTAGTTGAGTCATCATGCCTGAACTCATTCAAAAGATGTGTAGACATAGATCAGTGGTGGACCTGGCACAGTCAGGTTAACAGCTGGACTTGATGACCTTAAGTGTCTTTTCCTGAATGATTCTATGATTCTACTGCTTGTAGATACCATATTTGAAATTTATATGTTGTTGGATCTAAAAAGCAAACTTCAATGATCAGGCAAAATAAAACCTGTATTTAGGAGCATATTGGTGAGCAGTTGGGTATGTTTTTTATTGATTAAAGCCCCATATTGCTTAATAGCAAGTTCTATGTAAGTTAGCTGCAATGGAATGCTTTTAAAGTTAAATCTTTGCTGGCAGTAGCAAGCAGGAATTGGCAACATGATCTTCATGTCTTCTCTGCTGGATGTTCTGCTGTTCAGTGCTAGGTACAGTTTTGACCACTTGTTCTTTGAGTGTAATTTGTATTTGAATCAGTTTTGTACTGTTGCTACTTGTTATGGGCTCACACTACTGATACTCTGAATTTTATTTTCTCTAAGTAGATTGAGTGTCTGATTTGTCATTGCAGATTCCTTCTGTGGTTATGTGGTCACATGTGTTGCCTTATTATTCACATTTGTAAAGTCCAGAAGAAGCCTTTTTCCTTATATGTGAGCCATAACTTGAAGTCCTTCAGTGAGCTGGAAATTCCATTTTTTTTGCATTCCCTCTTCATTCTACAGTTGTGACTAGAAAACCGTATCAACCTGTTGCAAGGTACAGTTTACCATTTTATTGTTATTTCCTCCTTGCGGTAAAGCTGGTCTGTTTTATTTGTCATCAGTAGAGTAGGAGGAAGTTGCAAGTCTTGCAAGTGCCTTGTTTATTTTCACTATTGCCTAGATGCGCTTGTGTTTCGTATTTTGAAATATGAAATTTTTAGAAACTAAAAGTAAGAGTAAGCTTGCAGTAGTTTTTTTCAGTGTGTCACAGCTATGATCTCTGTCATAATCAAAAACTAAGTTACTTGGAAAACTTTTTGTGGTGCTGTGCATTTGCATAGTCATAGGATGCATCTGTCTAGTAAAGCAGGTGCTGGATGATGGCCATTTTATTAACTGTGTTCATTTTTGTTGCTAGCTCTTTTAGCTCAAGATTCATTTACTTTGTGATTGCATGCCACCTGCCAGCCCCCTGTTTGGTGCCGTTTGGTTTTTTATGTGATCCTTGTTACTGCAGTTTTTTAAATTCCATGGATAGTGATGTACCTTTCTAAATGTGTCTTTAAGACCAGAGAACACACATGTTACACACCCTGGAGCTGAGGCAGAGAAGGTGAAAGATTCATTCAGTGCTGTATAAGAAGTGTGTGACTGCAGATCAAGACCTGCTGTTGGTAAGATGATTTTTATCCTCTTCTAAAGGAGACAATTCACTGTGAATCATAAAACAAATCCTATGAAAAAAAAGTATCAGACTTCTGGAATCAGGTTCCACTTGTTTCCTTTAATCTTTGTGCAGACTTAGGAGTTGGCAGTATTTTGTTAAGGGAAAATATAAATTGAAAAGTTTGATGTCCTTTTGTGGGGCTTCTAGTTTATGATCACAATTATATTATACATTATGAACACGAATACAAAGTTCCTTTGATTGCACAAATATTTAAAATCAATACCCTTCAACAGTAGAAGTCTTGGTGTAATTTGCAGCAGCTGACAGTTATTAAGCATTGTTAACAGCTTCAGAAACTTAACTGTGTCATTTGAACTGAAGAAAACTGCTGCCATTTAAGATTACAGCTTGGTGAGCAGTGCAGTTTAATGAGATGCTGCTTCAGCACCAAACGAAGCTGACTAAAAATGCTACAACTGTTATGGCAGTTTGCCACTATTTTGGCTGTGGTTGCAGAACTGTTGGTAAGGCTTTGCGATAATATCGGATCACTGAACGAATCTGAATTAAAAATAACTTTGCAAGAACAAAAGAAAACAATGTGAAGGACAGCTGTCTTTCAACTGGCTCCTTAGCTGGGGCAATTTGCAGGCTCAACCTTCATTTGCGGGGTTGCGCTGTGGTGGAGCGGGTGTAAACGGCAGGGGACAGGCATGAGAGAAGTTGAATTCGTAGGCTGAGACATGATATTTTCTCTTGCTCTTGAGAATTTGATTAAGTATTTGAAATTGCTGTCAGTGTTCATTTAATCTAGTCGAGAGAGAAGGTTGTTGCTTGGTTTTAACAGCTTGGGGTTGCCTTCTCCCCAGCCTGATTCTCGCTTTTGGCGCCCATCAGGGCGTTTTCTTCTTGTTGCTGCTACTGTGTAGCAAAATCAGCTACTTTTACTATTCTGTAGCAAAACTCATGGCCAGATCAGCGCTTGCCAAGGGAGAGAATGGGCTGGATTCTCCTCACACTGTACACAGAGATTCCCATCCTTCATTATCTGGGGAAGTAATTTGCTTTTTTTCTCCTGGTGAGTTTGTTTTCGCGAGAAGTTCTTGGCCTGAGTACCAGTGTGAATCAGCTAAATGCCAGAGGGTACATCCATGCAGCTAGATGATACCTTAACTACAGGAGAACTACTGGCCAGTCAGTTTCACCTCTGTGCCCAGCAAAATCAGGGCATAGATCCTCCTGGGAATGTGCTTGGGTGCATGGAAAATAAGGATATGTTTGGTGCCAGCCAACATGGCTTCATTAAGGGCAAACTGTGCCTGAAAAATTTGATTGTCTCTTTTATAACAGGGTTATAGAATTGATAGTTAAGAGACTAGCTGACACCACCTACCTGGACTTGCACAAAACATTGCTACTGTTCCTTGTCTCTAAACTGAAGAGACATGGATTTGGCAGGTGGACCACTTGTTGGATAAGGAATTGTCTGGATGATCACACTCAGAGTGTTGTGGTCAATGGCTCAATGTCCAGGTGGAGACCANCTGTGCCTGAAAAATTTGATTGTCTCTTTTATAACAGGGTTATAGAATTGATAGTTAAGAGACTAGCTGACACCACCTACCTGGACTTGCACAAAACATTGCTACTGTTCCTTGTCTCTAAACTGAAGAGACATGGATTTGGCAGGTGGACCACTTGTTGGATAAGGAATTGTCTGGATGATCACACTCAGAGTGTTGTGGTCAATGGCTCAATGTCCAGGTGGAGACCAGTGATGAGTGGTGTCCTCAGGGGCTGGTTTGGGACCAGAGCTATTTAACAGCTTTGTTGGTGACAGGAACAGTGGGATGGAGTGCACTTTCAGCATCTGTGCCACCAACACCAAGCTGTGCGGTGTCAAGATGGTGGAGGGCAGGGATGGCATCCAGTGGGACTGGGAAAGGCTTGACAACCTCATGTGAATCTCATGTAGGCCAACAAGTCCAAGTGCAAGGTCCTGCATGGGGATTGTGGCAATTCCAAGCACAAATACAGGCTGGGAAGAGAGGGGATCAAGAGCAGCCCTGGGGAGAAGAACTTGGAGTTGCTGGTTAATGAGAGACTTGACATGACTGGGCAATGTGTGTTTGCAGTCTGGAGACCCAACCACATCCTGGGCTGCACCCAAAGCAGTNCAACCTCATGTGAATCTCATGTAGGCCAACAAGTCCAAGTGCAAGGTCCTGCATGGGGATTGTGGCAATTCCAAGCACAAATACAGGCTGGGAAGAGAGGGGATCAAGAGCAGCCCTGGGGAGAAGAACTTGGAGTTGCTGGTTAATGAGAGACTTGACATGACTGGGCAATGTGTGTTTGCAGTCTGGAGACCCAACCACATCCTGGGCTGCACCCAAAGCAGTGTGGGCAGCAGGAGAGGGAGGGGATTCTGCCCCTCTACTCTGCTCTGTGAGACTCCACCTGCAGCGCTGCATCCAGCTCTGGAGTCCCAGCACAGGAAGGATATGGACCTGTTGGAGTGAGTCAGGAGAAGGGCCGTGAAGATGATATGGGGGCTGGAACAACTCTCCTATGAAGACAAGCTGAACAAGCTGGGGATGTTCAGCCTGAAAGAGAGAAGGTTCTGGGAGACCTTAGAGCAGCCTTCCACTACCTAAAGGGGGCCTGAAAGAGAGTTGGTGAGGGACTCTTGATGAGGTCATTTAGTGATATGACAGTGGGGAATGGGTTTCAACTGAAAGAGAGTAGGTTTAGATTAGATATTGCAAATAAATTCTTTACTGCAAGAGTGGTGAGGCACTGGAACAGGTTGTTCAGAGAAATAGTGGATGGTCTGTCCCTGAAAGTGTTCAAGGCCAGGTTGGATGGGGCATTGAGTAATGCGGTCTGGTGGAAGGTGGGGTTGGACTGTGGCTAGTGGGGTTGGAACTAGATAATGTTTAAGAATACTTTCAATCCAAACCATTCTATGATTGTGATTAACTGTAGGAGGGGTGTGTCTGTCACTCTCTGGGTCTCAGTGTAGTTATTCCCAACAGCAGCAGCTGTGGGAGCAGGGAGATACCACCAGCAGCAACCTAATGGTAGTTCCAGGTCTGTACCGAGGCTGGCAGCCTGTGCTGGCCTCTGGTCTGTGTCTTTCTGCAGCTCTTGCTGACTGGCATGTGTAGACAAGTTTCTAGTGCTGGAATGGCATTGCCATTTAGTTATGGAAAATCTTGTGAAGTCTCCTGCCATTAGCCACTGGACGATGAGAACGAGTAAATGTTTGCTCTTGGATTCATTGCAAGCTGTTGTTTCTTCCCCAAATCTAAGGCTGATTTTATTTTTTCAGTTTGTGAAGAGGCGTAACTGAACAAGACAGCACATCTCCAACTGTGGTTTGCTCATTGCGAATGGCAGTAATAGGCTTACAGGCTGTATGCCAAGTGGCGTTTTGTTGGTTTTCTAAAGATTTCTACTGGTCTCTGAGTGTTTTGGAGGGAAGTTTATAATCTGCTGGCTTACAAAATTTGGGGAATGTGGGGTTTTTGTTTGTCTTTCTTGTGCCCAAGTGAACTCAGTTGCTGGTAAAACATTTTAAGCACTCATGAGCCAGAAAATTTGGAAGAAGCCAGGTTTTTATTTGAATAGTGTAAAAATCCATTGCAGCTACTACTTCTGTCTATCTCAAATTAGAAGATTAATGAAAATATTTATTTTGTGTCAAAAGAACAGTTTTCATGGCTAGTACCTTTCCCTAACCCCAGCTGTAAAGTTGCATTATTAAAAGGGAGCTGAGAAAGTTGTGGGGCTCCTATTTGAGCTATATTGAAAATCTTCAAAGGATGATTGAGCTAAATGTTAAGATTCTGGGCTTTCCTTTACTGCTAAGATAACTTTCTGGTGTCTGCAGATGCTCTCTGCTTTTATACCTAATTAAAGTCTTGGTCTTAATGTGTCGTGAGTCAGAGCTTTTTGACAAGAATAATGCAGAACTCTGTCAAGGGATGAGTCAGCTGTGTTGTGATCCTTTGTCTTTAGTGTCTGTTTCTCTTCCTCTAGGATTTTACAAGTTTGAGAAGACTTGCTACTTATTTGTCTGAATATGCAAATATTTTTGTTTCTAACAATATGCTTGTATCTAACAAAACATTGCTAAGAAAATATATAGTCCTATTCAGCCTTTTCTCTCCAGTATGTTTGCTGACCATATTCGAAGAGATTTATCTGAGGATAGAGGGGTGAAAATTGCCTTCTAGGCAGTTAGAGAGGCTGCCATGCAGTGCAGTCTTTTGGAGTATGAGTCAAGGTAAAGATCACTATACCTTTACTCTCTTCACTGTGCAATGCATAATCAGGAGACCCACACCTGCTGGTGCTGATTGGGATCTCTGTATTTCTTTGTGATATGTTTTATGTGAGATTCTTCACTGAGTAGAGAGATGGTCTGGTGTGGAGATTGCCTCTGTCTCCTACTCAGGTGACCCAGCTCCTGGTCACCAGGCTGCAGAGAGATTCAGTGGTGCTTATGTGATTAAACAAGTAGCCTGCAAAGCAGTAGGCTCATGTGTTTTACCTTGAGTGAAGGAGAACAGTCTTATGACAAAACTGAGTTCCCAGCTTCTGCCAAAACTCATGTCTTTGCTTGATTTTGGGTGATGTGGAAGTCAGTATGGTTAACTGTATATAAGGTATGTGACAGTGCATGAAGGCCAGCACGCAGAGAAGCCTTTGAGGGACTGATACTTTAGCTCTTTACATTATGCTCAACTTTGAGGAAAAAAAACTTTCACATTCTGAGTGGTAATGGAAACTCCTGGGAGGGAAGAGAGATGTCCACCAAGTTTAGTCATTTTGTTCAACATGAAAACAAAGGAAGTACTGTGAAGAGCTTTCTGGCTAGAAAACAGTAAATCTTCTCATGGGAGTCCACAGTTTCTGGTTTTGTTTTTAGTACAAACATGATGATGTAACAAAGTCATTTTGTTAGATAATGATACTTGTATGTTTAATGTTGTTGGGTTTTGTTTACACTATAAACTTTTTTGCCAGCTATTCATAGATTGCTGTAGTAGGACTCTTAAGTACTGCAATGGAAAGAGCATTAATATGTATTTCTTAGGGGCAGTAGAAACCTAGATTGGAAACTTACTTTTCTTAGAGGCTTTGCTGGGCTTTCCACTAGAAGTAGTTTTGAACTACTGGGAATGTGGATGAACAAGAGTCATAGTTTTTCTGATCAGTTTTTCTGTGACTGTTAGACTTCTGCTGAAATTTGTGGTGCTGCTTGTGTACAGAGATGTGGTGCTTCTGAGACTAATCTTCAGGCCTGTCCGTGTGATGATTCTTAGTGTATGCAGAAAGCAGAGATGGCATTCTTAAAGATTTTCTGTTTTCTAAGCAGAGCACCACACACAGGGTGTTACTACACGGGGTGCAAATAATGGAATCTAAGGTATTAAAAGTACCTAAAACTGAAGCAAAAATACCTGTGTAATTTTAAGAGATCTTCTAGTGTTCTGATATAACTAGACAAAACAATGCAAAATTTTAGTGTTGATAATACGAAGGAGGAGTTTGAGACCTCTTTATTAAAACAATCCATCCAATCAGATGAAGGTCTTAATTGACAATGTGAATGGCAAATTGCTTTGATATCATTTATAGAGGAATACCTGCTAAAATTGTTCACTGTTTTTAAAAAACAAATTTTATTTTTTAAAAAATACATAAATATATTTTCAGGGCCAGGTCTAAGGAATGAGTAGTTTATAACTATAAATATTTAGGTTAAGATGGTTCACATACTGTTTTCTTATCTGAAATGTATTTCTTATTCAAAGTCTTATGCTTAAGTTTTTGGAAAAAAAAGAAATTCCAGCAGTACGAGGGGCGTCCTACTTGTTGGCCTGCAAAACTTTAATTATGTCTTAGAGTACTGTAAACTGTCATCTCTGCTCAGTCCCAAGCTCTCTGTCGGGAATTATGTAGAACATGGGCAACTAATTTTGACCTGTCTGTGGAGAAATATTTTAATTGTCTGCATATGAAAGAGTAGATTCAGTGCACTGTGGTGTTCTCATGTAAAATAGCCAAGAAACTTATGAGTGTCTAGCAGGACTGGGTGTTTTGGATGGCTGCCCCAGGCCTTTGTTTAGTGTTTACAAGGTTGCTTCTCTTTCACTCTTCTTTCTCTTTATCCTGCTAGAGAACATACCAGGTTTTCTTGTGTGTTGGTGTCTGTCTAGGTGTGACTTTTGTGTTTTTTGCACACTTATGTTGGAGTCTGAAGTGTTACTGCTAACAGACAGACCCCATCTAGGGGGTCTATGTTATTCGACTGCCTCTCTTTAGCAGAGTAGCAAAACTGGAAGCTTTGACCAGAAAATGAGTCACCTACAGCCCATACAGCCTGCAATGAGGGCAGTGTTTGCTTCATTTTTTCCTTCTTACCTCAGCAGGCCAGGTTGTTATTATTGTTATAATTATGTGAGCACAGGCCTTCCTGTTGTGCTGTTATTAACAAAAGTGAGCACACAAAGCTTCAGCATAAAAGAAGAAACATATATGAAGCTATTCTTCAGAGTTGCTGGTTCCCAGCTTGAGATCATTGTGTTCTGCTAGCAGCTGAACTGATCAATTCACTTTTTCTTTCCAGTAGCAACTCAGTAAGTCACAAAATTAATGCTTTGCTGATTAGTATTCTGACTTTTCTTTATAGGCTTGTTTCTAAAGGGAATCTGTGACATGCGCTTGTCTCACTCCTAGTTTTAAAAGATGTTCTGCTTGCCATGGGAAGGCTGATACTGTTGTAAGATGAATGCAACACCAAATAAGGAGATTGCTATCTCTGTGTTTCAGCAATGTACATTAGCTCCGTCTCTGGGAGCTCCAGTCTCTAGATTTAGCTGTATTTCTTGGGATCTGAAGTCTGTTGTACTAAAGCCCAAACAGAATATGTCTTGCATGTTACTGGCTTCTGAGTTTATTAGTCTTTTCCTACTTTTGATAACTGTTAGAACCTACCCAGTTTCTGTTTTGTGTGCTTTATGTCACAAAACATAACAGAAGGAACTCTACATGGTGGAGGATCGACATATCAAACTGATCATCCAAGACCAGTACTCTCTTTACCATAGTTTCTCCACAGGAAATGTTGTGTAAGGATTTTTGTAGTAATTGTCTACTGTGGAACTTTTCTTTGAACTTGCTCAAGAAAAGCTGCTGTAGTTTAAGTGCATTTGTGATCAAACCATGACTTTGGGGCAGCCCCAAAGCAGTTGTCCATTGCAGGAATATCCTACCTCCTTTTTTTTGGTGCTTGAATTTATTTACCTGTCATGTAATAATGATAATTTTTTAACGGCTGTTTGACCATATGTGGAGGTCAATTATTAACTAGTAAGCAGCCATGAACATATGCACTATTAGTAAGTGCAGTTACTTTCATCACTCATCTGGACTCCTTACACTTTGTGCATATACACTATGCAAACTATCTGTAATTCAAAATTGCCCTTTGCATCTTACCACTTATGCCAGGAAGATTTTTACTTTTTATACATATTTGTAACTCTGTAGACTACTATTACATAGTTATATAGCTCCTTAACTAACTGTAGTACTGTCCTACCCCTTCTCTTACATTTTAGAACAACAAGCTAACCTTCCTGGAATCTTATTTAGTCTCGCCTCTATAGTGGACCAAGGACATCTCATTTTCTCCATGTACTATAGACATAATAAATGTGTGGTTAGGAGCTGGGGATGTGGAGGGAGCTTAAACAGGGGCAGAACCAAAAGTGGGGGATTAGTTAATAGTTGATTAACTATTCCTCTAAATGGATGATTTCTGTGAAGTATGCTAGTTTTTTTTTGCTTATAAAATTGTCAGGGTCCTGTATTACATGTGCATTTTACCATACTTGCACCATGAAGGACCTTCATTAAAAGTAACTGCTTTTTATCATCTTAATATTGTTTGGCTTGTGATTTGAGGCATCACCACTTGGATCACAGTTCCAAGTTTGGTATGAAGTGACAATCTGTGACAACAGAAATTTGAAACCTGACAAAAACCCTTTTGTGTGATCCCACTGTTGATGTTCCCTTTGTTAGTTTGTTGTACTGGCTTATTCTCATCCACACTCTGACCCTCTGAGATGTGTAAGAGCTGAAGGGGTGAGATCTGAATCTAGGTGTTATTTGGACAAACAAAAGGGACCCTGCTGGGTGCAGGTGTGTGCCCTGATACAAAGGTTGAAATGGGTCTTCTACCATGGATTTTCCATACTTGTCTGTATTTCTGTTGTGTGGGCAAGGATCCCTCAGACCCTCACTAGCAGTTTTCCCAATGGTAGTCTTGCCAGTGCCCTAAATCAGCCTTGTGCACAGTGGTGTGGGCAGATGTGCCCCAGGCACAGCTGGCAAAAGGCAGGCACCAGTGTAGTGTTGATGCAGGTGGCTGATGGTGACGATCTTGGTGTCTGGGGGACATGTTGTGTGGTACCATAGAGAGCTGGTGCACATCCATAGTCTATGCCTTTGGGTCTATGTTAAACTTTAAAAAGAGTAGTGAAAATCATCTGTGATTGAAGGTCTGTCTGATCTCTTTGGTTGTGATGTGACGCTATAAAAAGAAGTGTAGCTTTGTATGTTTCATTCTTCTCACATCAGGTTGTATTTGAGTAATTAGAAGTTCTCTTTGAACAAAAAAGTTACTAGGAAGCAAATATCTTTTTTTATTAAATGAAGGCAGTGTGAATTGTAGAACAAAAACCCCATCTGTACTAATTGGTATTGGTAGCTAATTTGCTTCACTTAATTTTTAAAGAATAATAGCATATATTGCCAAGTCCATAATCCAATTTATATTGTGTATTTGCCTTTTAATTATGATGCTCATGTTTTGTTTGATTTTATGTTGTTTTTTTTCGTCACCCTGAGACAGGCTACTAAAAACAATGGAGTGATTGATTTCAGAAATATAAGCCATAGTAATTAAGATAAGATATCTTTTAAACTTTTTCATGCATGGCATTATTGCAGCTCTTACTGGAACTTCAGTAATTTTACCTGTTTATGACTACATCCCTGTGCCAGGCTGATTTTGTGTTCAGGAGGAATTTGAAGTCATGAGGACACAGCAGTGTCAAGTTGCTTATAGTTTTTTCCAAAACTCAGGGTGACTTTCCTGTGTTTGGTTGGGGTTCAAGGAAGAGCTTAAATCTAAAATAACCATATTCAGTTCATTTTCATCTGAAATTATCTGGTCAATTCGTATGTTGTTCATATTCTATTGTATCATGTATTGTAGAGCTTTGAGTTGAATTTATGTAGTTAACAAATAAGATCTGAAATTCCCTCAGTCTTGATGTTCAGTATATTTCTGACTTAATGTGGTGCATCAGGATATGGCAAATATGAAAGCACACAAGTATATCCTCTGTTTAGTATGATTAAACTGGAGGTTAAAGTGCCAGTGACAATTTTAGATGAAGTTAGATGTGTAATACCAGACTGTAGGAAGTAAGTTACAAGTTTTTGCTTGGCTTTAAGTTGTTGTTTTCGGGGGATTTTTGGTTTTTTTTGGCTATGGGGTCTTTTGTTCTGTTTTGTTTGGTTTTGTGTTTTTTGGGGTTTTTTTGAGGGTTTTTTTTTTGTGGTTTTTTTTGTGGTTTTTTTTTTTGTTTGTTTGTTTTTTTGTTTTTTTTGGTGGGTTTTTTTTTTGTTTTTTTGGTTGTTTTTTTTTTAGTTTGTTGTTTGTTTTTGTTTGTATGGGGCTTTTTTGGTGGGGGATTTTGGGGTATTTTTTAGTTGGTTGTTTTGTTGGTTTTTTTTTTTTTTTTGGTCACAGCATTATGTTAATAAAAGAATGTAGTTTATCTGTGAATAAATGGTGGTACAATCCATTATGAGAAATCGTAGTTCATAAATGCTGAGTTAAAATAAAAGCTCCTTTAGGATATTTTTGTTGGCTGCTATTGAACAATTTCTTGATTTTTACATAGATCTTCAAAGCAGAAAGAATTTAACTTCAAACTTGTGGTGTAATTACAGGGACATAAGTTTCTTTCAGAGGTTTAACTTGTTTGTTGAAATGTAAACATTTTTCTCAGCATTTGCAATATTGTGCTAAAGTATCACAAGTGACATGAAATCTGCTAGAAATGTGTTTTTATGAAATACTTTGACAGAGTAAGTAGCTAGGTTTAGTAAAAAATGAGACTTAATTTTTGCATTTGCAATAATTTCTAGGGATCCTAGTGACAAATGACTGGCTGGAATGTAGTAACTGCTTGGGTTTAAACTTCATTTTAGTAGCAACCACATTAAATACTTGTATGTTTGCTTGCAGTGCTCTTACTATTGTTTATCTTTTTATACAGAGTGCATGTGACACAGTAGGGATTATTGCATTTAGGGGCAGTAAAAGTTTGGCTGAAAAGGCTGGAAGCAAAGAGTTTGACTTAGGTGTTTTGGCTAATTGAAATGAGCAGCAGCTGTTGATACAGGGAGATGGATGTTCAGAGTCTTTCTTTGGGACCTCAGAAGTACTCAGTATAAACATTGATTCTGTGAATTTGTTACTTCCATCTGTCAACTGTGAGTGATATTTAGAATGGGATTTGTGAATTCTGAGAAATTCTGTGTAGTATGAATCAACAAAGTGAGAATTATAGTATGTCTTTAATATACTGAATTTAATGTACTGAAGGTCAGGATTTGCAGGAGCATCCCCAAGCTTGAAAGGGTGAGGAACAAAATCTCCAAAGCTTCTATTAGGTCTGCTGGACACAGTGTCTTCACCATTAAAATGAAATGTAAGTTTTCAAACACAATTTTAACAGAGAACAAAATGCAACTTCGCGTTTTGTTGAAGAATTGAAGCTAGGTGTTATATGGAAATGAGTAGTTCAGCAAGATGCAGCTGGTTCTTGTACTCTCAGTTGTGGTTGTGTAGCTTTGTTGTATAAGGCACTGGAGGTAAAAACATTTCATGAAGTACAGTACATAAGGCCTGAGCTATATAAGTTTTTGCTTTTTATTAAAAACTTGCACTTAGGTTGTCGGTCTTCTGCAACAAGCTGTCCCATAAACCTTGGATACAAGGAGAGAATCAGGGCTAACTCCATAAGACCCACTGAGTTGCTGCAGCTCCTTCTGGCAAAAGCGAGGATTCCAAAAGTCCAGCCTTTTATGTGAGAGACTCTTAAAGACTAAATAAGCAAGTTGTAGGAGCTAACAGAACAGAAACACAGTGTAGTGAGTTCAGGGAAGGGTAAGATCCCATGATGAGGCCCATGTCCACGTGTGTTTCCTGTGGTTTGTCACCGTGTTGAAAGAGAGCAGAGCCTGTTGCCTGTCTCTGTGCAGGGTAAGCAAACGCATTCTGTGAACCTGCTTGTGTGCTGTAGGGTTTCTCAGAGATTACAGCAGCACACAGTCGGATTTCACTTGTAAGACATCTGTTACCTACTGGGCCTTGTATTTCCTGCCATATATTCTATTAGGTGACTTTTTATTTCTACCTGTGAAATTTTGGAATATATTCTGTTCTGCCACACATGTTCTCTTGACACACAACACTCTGTGCACTTGAGAATCAGACCTGGTATTCAGGGAATAATTGGCAAAGCCAGCAGCGATGCTGGGAAGTTGCAAGGTCATTCGTGATACTTCCATTTGTTCATTTTCCTTATCTTTGAGAGAATAGAGCTCTCTGCAGGGAAAGCAAATATTTTAGTGAACTTAATACTCAGACAGTGAACCATTTTAGGTGTGTGCCGTGGGTATTAAATGTAGAGTGAGAAAAAGAATACCGTTTGTTCCAGTTTCAACTTTGTTGCACTGATAGCAGCTAGCAGAGGTGAGTGACAACAATATAGCAGCAAAAGCCAATTTACAAGGAATATTACTCATAGGTATCCTGGGAATTGTATGTATGAGATAAAGTAATCTCAATTGTGTTGTGTTGAATTAACACCCAAAAGCATCACGTGGTCATCTTTAAAAATCAGTCTGCAATGTCAAACTGTATCCCTACATATCTGGGTTTCACTGGGAAGAGAAATTCTCATTCCTGCTCAGCCAGAATTGGATTGATTTGGATGTGGGTCATGAAACATGGCTGGCACTGCAGCTCCTGTACCTCCTATTGACAAGATTTTTTTTCTTTTTGTGTAGCAATACAGCTTAAGAATGCCAGTAATTGACAGCAATTTTGGCTAATCAAGGTCTTACAAAATGCAATGAAAAGTAGTTTGTCTGTTTAGTTGATATGATATAGAGACTTGAAAGCCAGGAGACACTCAGATCTAAAACTGTTGCAGTGCCACATAATAAAATTTTAATTTATTTGTATACAGTATAAGACTTAAGTTAAAATCAATTTCTCTTAATGAAAATTCACTAGTTTTTAATATCAGCTATGCATTGGAGAGGCTGCCTGTTAATCACTGGTTCATATTTCATATTACGCTATGATTTAAAGAAATACAGTATTAGATTTGCTTTGATATGTTTTGTATGTCAGATGTTGTAAGAATATATATGTAAGAATATATCTTCATTATGCCTTATTTTATAGTGTCCTATTGCTTTTGGTACTACTCTTTAGTAAAAAATGTCTTTTTTATTATAGGAGTTAAATGGGAACAAATTACTTGTCCGTTTCACAGTTCTGATATTATGTTCAGTTGAGAATTTTTTCAGTTTACCACTCCATGTTAGCAACAAATTGTATTTTATAAGCTTTATCTCTGTGTGTGTGTATATATGCACAGTATACGTATGTGTGCCATCACAGTCCAGTGGAAGGTCTTCCTGATCTTGACAGGGAATTAGAAATAGCTGAACTTTAAGGTCACTTCCAACCCGCACCATTCTATGATCATCACAATATAACTAAATGGTGTAGTATGTAACATACGATGTAGACAGAATACATAGTATACATGTATACAAATTATATATGCATGTATAAAAGCATTCTTCAGCTTGCTTATGAAGGGCTTTTCTGAACTGAGGTAATATTTACATTTTATGTATTTCCTTTCATTCCAATGTGCCTGCCTAATGGCTTAAAAATGAGCTTTTACAGAGATGAAAATCATATGCTATTTTCAAAAGTCTGCTCTAAACAGTGGTATTTTTAAATTCCTGTTTGTTTCTATTAAAATTTAAGGTTGACCAGGAGTTTGTAAGTACTTACAATATAGTTTTTTCTGTCTTGAATTAAGTTATTGGGAAGGGAATGGCTGGTAAGGAGGTAGTTTCAAGCAACATTTTCTTGGAAAATGTGTGCATTTGGGTGACTTTCCTCCCACCCCCGTCTTATTTTGATCCTATAATAACTCGAACATATCTTGCATGATTCTGTAGTATTGAATGTATAAACTTTACAGGTTGCTTGGCCTATAAATGTCTGTGCTTCAACTACAGCAATGATTTTGTCTCTTGATACTTGTCCCACTGCTACAAGCAAATCTAGATGTTTTTGGTAAGGTGCATTGTGCCTCCTTGAAGTTCTAGCTCAAGAAAGCTTCTTGTAAGCGTGTTAGAATTCCTGATGTACTTTTTGTGCAACTCAGACACTGAAATTGAAAAATACTCTTTCCAGTTGCACTGTTGAAGCATTAATAGAGGTTTGCTGTTCAGGCATGAAACCAATAAGCACTCCCTTTCCAGATTTCCTTGGTTTTCCAGAAAGGTGGGCAAAACTGTACTCCAGATCTTTGCAAACACTGATGGTTAAGCCTGACAACAGAATAAGGAAAAATAAAGATTCCTATCTGTCATGGTGCTTCAAGAAGCATGCTCTGGTCCTGAAGCAGTTGTAATAAGTGCTGTTAAAACTTCAAAATACACTGTTTTCGTATGGGATTGTAAGAAAATGAGCTGCTTTTGTGAGTTTTTAAAATATATCTCCTCTGTGCTTATTGCTGGCCTCTCATAAAATGTGGTACAGGTAGTCCTGTCTGGAGCTGCAGTATATTGCATATGCAGCCTCTGGGGCCTTCTCTTTATTCAAATCCATGATTTCTTAAATCCAGAACTTTGAGTCTATGCTAAATGCAGCTTCAAAACCTACTATTTCAGGACAAAAATAGTTTTTGAAAAGTTTCATGTGATATCGCTCTAGCTTTCTTTCTCAAGGAGTTTCCTTAAATGTCATTCAGAGATGAAGTGCCTGTTGCAGAGTTGTGCACTACTGGTAACTCATGCATGTCATTCAACAATAAAAAGTTTTAGCAGTAGAAAATCTTAGAGGAGAGAGAAAGCATCAGGTTGAGGATGGTGGATGAAAAACCTTCCATTTTCTAGTCTGTTGCAGAGCCACACATCTTTTTTTCCCTGGCTTTTCTGCACTGCATAAAGATGCACAAATAACTCACTTGCCTGTACTTTATCTAGTAAGGTAGTTTTCTGGAGTGGTGAACCTACCTCTCCTACTTTTTGAGTTTATCTTTGTGTTTTTCTTATTCTCTTGAAATTTGGATAATATACTTGTTTGGGGTGGCATTTACTGACATCTGTATGTGAGATGTGAAATATTTTGGGCTTTCATTATGCTCTAAAAATGGGGATAAGAGAGGCTTCATGTATATGAGAATAAATTCTGCTTTTATGTAAGTATATGTAAACATATAATAAAAGTATATTTTACAAATAATAATGAGGGCAGAATTTTGTCAGACTAGAAGACTTTGGATTTGTACTACTTTGTGTTCTTAATAAGTAATGCAACAAAACTAAGATGTGCATTTACTAACAAAGTGGTATGCTATTGCTTCCTCAGGGTTAGTTTTGCTGTTCCTATTCTATGAGGTTACTTCTGAAGCTGCTGCAGTAGACATGGGGGTTTTGTCCGATTTGTGACACAAGTACTTCCACCTTTTTTTTTTTTTTTTTNGGTTGTAGTAATGTGGGAAGTAAGGGAAACACATTTCTTTAGAAACCACTTGCTTCTCCTATTTTTGAGCCATTTCTTGTGATACTGAAAGTTGTTCCTAGTTATTTTATAAATGTTGTCCAGAAACACACCTCAGGGGGGTAGATGTGGACCTTAGTAATTCTTGGCATTATCTTTGCATTTTTGAAAATATTACAGGCCAATGGAAATAATGGTGCATGGTGCCAAGTGATAGCAGGAAGCTATATTGGGAGAAGTGTGCAGTGACAAAGTTAGAGTGCAAGAAGGTAGTGGTGAAGCTTCCTCATATAGGAGCACGCATACTGCAGCATACTGTCAAAATAGCATTGATTTAATGAGCTGCAAAAGCAGCACTTGGACTTGCATCTCAAATTTAACACTGGTAAAATGGTGTGTTCTGCAAAAAGCCTACTTGGAATGTATTTATGGAATGTCTTCGTGTTCAAAAATATTAATACATTTCTTTTGCCACAGGGTGTTGGTGTAGGGGGAAATCATGCTGTGTTTTTTTCCCTTATTACTAAATATGTGTATTCCTGGTAAGAATTATGTAACAACAAGCTGCAAAATGGGAAAAACAAATGTGTTTCAAGTTATCCTGAGAGCATTAGTATAGTTAATAGTGAAACTTGGAGATTAAGCTACAGAATGTCTAACAGGACTGTATATCACTTGAAATCACAAAGATAGTCCAGATTTGAAAAATAATTTTTTTACCAATTATACTGAGGTTACAAAGGAACAAATCTGATGAATGACATATTTGTAGCTAGAAATTACATCATCATGTCCTGGATGAGGCAGTGTGAAAAAAATTCAGGCCTCTGTATGTTGTCTTCTCTTCTGGTGGAATAAGAAACCTCAGGCACTGCATGTTGAGTGTGGTGCTTCATGTTTACACCTTGCAACAGACAGCATGAGACTTGAGGTCTGTGCAAAAAACAATAGGTGGACTCCTTCTCTGGTTCAATAAAGCATTAGTTCTGCTAGTGTAGGATGAATATAAGAGTGAGAGAATGCAAAGCTCTTTCAGTCATAGAAATACTTTCATATGAAGTATTTTGTTTGTATACAAATAACAACTTCTGTCAGTGGAGAAGTAGGAGGACAACAATTTCCCTATCCAGACTGCTATGGACACATCCAGTGCAAGATTTGTAGAAAGATGATCAGAGGTCTGGGGCACCTCTCCTGTAAAGACAGGCTGAGAGAGCTGGGATTTTTCTGCCTGGAGAAGAAGACGGCTCCAGGGAGACCTTATTACGTCTTCCAGTACCTAAAGGGGGCCTACAAGAAAGCTGTCAAGGGACTTTTGACAAGGGCGAAGACTAATGGCTTTAAACAGAGAAGATAGATTAGATATTAGGAAGAAATCCTTTGCTATATGGGTGATGGAACTGGTTGCCTAGAGAATTTGTGAGTGTCACATCCCTATCAGTGTTCAAGGTCAGGTTGGATGGGGCTCTGAGCAACCTCGCCTGCTGAAAGGTGACATGCCAGTGGAGTTGCAGCAACATGATCTTTGAGATCTCGTCCAACTCAAGCCATTCTATGATCTTATAAACTGCTGTACTAAAATTCACACATGAATATTCTTTGCTGAAATTGTGGCCTTGAGATGTAAATCACAGTAGTGACAGCCTGTGTTTATATCTCAGGGCCTATAGTTAAGCTTGTATGTGACTTGGAAGCAAAACCTATGCATACAGCATTTACATTTTCTGTTCTCTTTAATCTGTGATCTCTTTTGTGTGATATAATTGACAGAGGAAAAGAAAGGGTGCATGAGCAGTAGGTGCCCATGGTAAAGGTTCTCTGTTAAAAACATAAAAAGAGATACTGCACAGGTAACTTCACGCTCAAACCTTTTCTACTTTATTGTGATTTGGCTTCTCATCCCTTTGAAGCTAATTTTGGACCCTGGTAGCAGGTTGGAAAGAAATTCAAACTTACCCTTTTTCCAATTTGCAAGAACAGTGTAACACAGGACTTTTGCTAGGTGGAGGTTCATATCTTGCTCCTTTGACTGCTTCCCTTAGTTCAGAGGTTCCTTTTGTAACCGTGAAAATTATCCAAACAGAGAATATGTAAATGTAACTTTTTGCTATAGATCAGTGTGAATGTAAACTTCCAGATGTCTGTTTTTCTTGGAAAAACACTGTTTAGAGGGTCATCATAAATATGAATAGTAATTCAATCTTAACTACATGACTGGCAGGCTTCTGAGCCCTCTATTCTGAGTTTTGCTTTCACACAACTTCAGAGAGTTTTCTACCTTTTCTATTTCCCACAACCAGCATCTCTACTAAAGATCAATGTATTTGAAATAACCATTCAGGAGGATGTTTCCCAATATTGACAGCATGTACTGTAGTAGAAGCAGTGTTTAATATCTTCTTAAATTTTTCAATGTATATCGTTGCTTTTGTTTTAGCCAAAGCTATGCATAAGTAGTTCAGATTGATCCATCTGCAAACATTGCAAGTACTGCCATACTTGATATATTCCTCACAGAGATGCATTAAAGTATGCCTGGGGGTTGTTTGGTTTTTGGGTTTTTTTTTCTTTTCCTTAATTAAAGGAAGGGGAAAAGTTTTTCTTTACTCTCTTTCTTACAATATAACTATCAGCTCTTTATTGACTTTTTTAATATATTTTTTCCCTTCAATATCCTTTTGACCATTCAAATTTAATAGCACCAAAGGCCTGTTTTTAGCAGACCAAAGCAGAAATAATTTCCTATGCATGTTTCCTGTTAACATGTATTTTCCTTCTACTTTGGTTCCCTTGCTCTTCATCTACTACTGCTTCCCATTCAAATGTGCACAATCTCTTGTTGAGTGTCTGAGAAGCCTTCCCTTCTTACCTTTTTTGAGCTTTATTTTTATTTTGTTTCCCATCCCAAATTGCTCCCTGTGTTCACTTGCACCCTTCCTGTCTTATGCATGGAAGTCTTCAAGGTGAAAGAAAGAATGTTTTTTAGCTAGATTTAGTTTTCTTCTTGCTGTGAGAACATAAACAGTGCCAAGAAAATGAACAAAGTGATAGAGAGAGACTTCCAGGAGCCTTGGCTGATTTCTGAGCAAAGAAAGTACACACCCTCACAGAGATACATGCCATGCAGGTATGAAATGCCCCTGGAGATTTCTATTCTGTCCCCCCAGCCTGATACATGTCAGTTCTTGGGAGCTGTATGTGTTATGCAGACTACCTGTGTTAACTCAGTGGTATGGAAGGAGATATCTCCAAACCCATTTAAGTTTGTAATCTTGGGCCCTTTGAAGCAAGAGGTTTTTCAGAGGTAGGTGTACAAAAACAGGCACCTACTTTAAATTTCTACCAATATTTTTTGGTAGAACAAGATATCAAGGATTAGTTATAAAATAATTTTTCTAATTAGTTTATTAGAAAATCATGTTGTCTTTGCTATGATTTGGAGAAACTTCCAAGAGAGGCATCTACCAAAAAAACCTTGCTTGACTACTGCCTTACCCCTGTGACAGGAGATGGATTTGCTATCTGCTACTGTCTTCATTCTGTGCATCTTCTTTCTGTCATAGCCTCACTTCACCATCACCTAGCAACCCCTTCATTCTCTTGAAAAAAAACTGCAAGCTCAGACCTGTATCTCCAAACTAATGCTCTTCACTGGAAACCTTTTGCTTTGAAGGGAGATATGGATAACATCCAGTTTTTTTCAGCTTTTATGCCACACCAGTGTTAGTCACTGCTTGTTAACAGCAGCTTTTTGAGATGTGATTACACCTTCAGACTGGCCTTGTGAGGCATCTTAGTGTCTAGCCTTCCTCTCTGTCACTCTTGCATGTGCCCATATTAGCTCGCACGCAGACATGCAAACACACCGGCCAGGGCTGGTAAACCTCAGGAAAGGTTTTTAGCTGATCTAAAACTAAAGGTGTTCTTAAGCTAATGGCTGCCTTTTACAAGCATTTGAGTAATCCCATGCTCCGCAAGAAAATTGTTCAGGCCACCATCACCATTTTTGTGATGGCCTGCTGCACCAGTTCCTGCAGTGAAGGGACCATCTGTCTGTTCTTGCCATCCTTGCTGGTCGAATGAGGATGAAGGGTAAGCAGACAGGCTTGTCTGGCTGGCTCTTGTCTCACAGTATTCTTGCCCTTTATTTGGCAGTCCTTAGTTACTAATGCTGGGCTACAGCTCAGTGCTGTTACAATGCTGTGATATTGCAAGCAAAACTGAAGACTGGTTTATTTCTATAAAGTAAAAGCTTAGCCAGCTAGAATGAAATTTTAATGAATATTACTTTTCTCTTACGTAGCTAGTCATCAGGCTCCCTATTCCAGGGACAAGATAGAAAACAGAGGTTCAGGGGCTACATACTGTTAACAACAACTCTTGAAAGGCAATTTTCTGTAAATACATTTAAAATATGTGTTGTTGAGCATACCAGTTTTTTTCATCTCAGACTAAAAAACCCCAATTCAGTAGCCATTAAAATCATAGGCTGAAAAAGCATATTTAATTTGTTTAATCAGATGTTCCAGCAGATTAATGCCAGGTAAGGAATATAATAAAATAGGCTATTGCATTGTACACCTTAAATTGTAAGAACACTCTGTTCCTGGGAGAACATGTTGACTGAATTGCTGGGGTTTTTTCACTTCAGTCTATGGTATCTTTATAATATTCATAGCCATGTTTCATCTTGACAAAATTGTGTTATTTTTTCTAGTTAGCAGTTCACAAAACAATATACATTGAGCAAAAACTGTGATTAGTTGTGTGGGTTTTTTCTTTCTAAATGCTGAAAGCTGTATTTTTACCTTTTGAAAACTATGATGTGGGCTGTTAACTTCCTTACAGATAATACTGGAGGCCTTTTCTAACCTGCTTATAATGATGCAGTTATAATGATGCAGTGAGAGGTGGAGATATTGTCTCAAAGGGCTTTTGTGTGAAGGAAGGAGGTTCTTACTTAAGCCTCTCAAGAATTCAGAAACCTTTAAATTTAATGAGAAAACTTACACTCATTTTCTTGGAAGAACTCACAGATTCTGGTGTGAGGTTGTATATGGCTCTTCTACAAAGTTATCACTGGCTGCTTACTCTTGTTGCTGGTGGTAAACTGTCTTCTTTTTGTTTTAAGTCCTGTTCATGTGTACATGGACACCTTTAAATTGAAAAGGCTAGTTTACGTGAAGATGTATTCTTTACTTACAGTGATAGCTTAAGATTTTGAATTTTCCTGTAATATTTCCAGATAGGTTATTTAAAGAAATTCAGCTAGCCACTTGCAAAGAAATTCCTGGGGAGGGAGACTGTGGTGGTGCTTCTATATTGTTTGCTAACTTGCATTTTTTTAATACAAAAATGTTCGAAGTGGTGCAACTACATGTGGAGTATTAACAACATCTGAAGAATAATAGTGTTTCAGAACTGGCAAAAACATCTAGTAATGACTTCATTTTACTTTCTTGCTGCCAAAACTGTTCAGGGACAGTTTTTTCAATTTAGTTTGGCAAGTGAAAGATTGTTGGAAAACAATTTGTTTATGTCATTTGGCTGGAAACAACTAAAGGTTTATTTGAAAGCATTTGTATTGCTTTTTGTATTTAAAAATTCTGTGACTCGGTCTCCATACCTTAAGATGACTGTACGTGTTTCTTACCATGTTGCTTGACGTCAGTAGGGTAGGTGTGTGTGTTGATGTGGTTTGGATTTGTATATTACAGTGCAGATATGCTCGTAATTCAGCTGAGTGCCAAAGCATACTGTTGGGGAAAAAAGCAGTCACTTGTCCATTCTGATCTGTTCATTCAAGACATGGCTTGGAGAACAGTGTTGTCTTTTCCTGGTCTTAAAAAATTGAGAGCCAGACACGGTTAAGGGGTAAGGGTTTTTACCTCTGTGTTGTAATAAGGATCCTTATTGGTGCAACACTTTGACAAGTGAGTGTGCCACAATGCACACACACGATAGGCTGCATATACAATTTATAAACCTTAAAAATTAGCATATCTAACAGGCCTGGATGAATAGCATGATAGCCTCTCTTCCCAAGGGATTCCCTCCTGGATGAGCCAAATCTCTAGTTTACAGGAAATGTTCTAGAGAGGACCTTGGTTTCCCAAGGTAGTGTAGGGTTTTCTGGTGTCCTGCTACAAGGCCTTTAGGATGTTTGGTCTCCTGGCCTAACAGAATACTAGGACTATGCTAAGTTATCAGACTTAAGGAATTACAAGTGTGCATGCTAAGAGTACTGAGGATACATAAAAGTGGTATAAAAGGTATACAAAAGAAAAGGCAAAAGATCATCTTGGCATCAACAGAAGTATATGGTTCCTTCTGAGGGCAGTAGTAACCTGTGCATTTAAGCAGCCACATTCCAGTCAGTGAGTGGAATAACTTTATAAAAATTCTCAATTCTTTTGGTTCCCATATTGCAGTTCTACTCTAGTAGATGCAAAATATCTGTCCTGGTTTGATGACAGGAGCTCTGACAAATAGCACTATTTCCTTACATGCTGAGCAGTTCTTTACTGAGTTCGTTTCAGAAATTCATGTTATTGTATTAATAATTTTTTTTTTAGTTTTTTTGTCCTATGCAGCTTCTGAAATTGTTCTTTTCTCCCTTGAAGCTTTCTCTGTGGTTTAAAAAGAAATATATTAGACAGCTCCTTTTAAACCAAGAAGACTCCAGCTTTTATGCTTTATAGGGTATTTCATAAAATGGGATAATAGTTTCCTTTTCTACAGCTTTGTGGGTGATTTTGAAAATGTATCTGAGGAACTTCTGCTCTATAGGAAACTGAGAGCTCTTAATTTAATCAAAGGAATTTTGGTGACGTAGGATTTGTTCTCTGCTGAGGCTGGTACAAGACAGTTTTTTCAAATCTTTTTCAAGAGTAATGTGTGCTTTCTACTGAATGCTAACCAAAATTAAGTTTTAGGGGGCCAAGGAAAACTACTAATTGCAGTTTTAGCTTTCCTGAAGGAAAATAGTATGTGGGGCATTAATTGGTTGTACTAGATTTTGTTACTCAGTAGAGTAACTTAGAGTATCTCTCATCTTGAATTTATACACAACTTTTGAATTTAGTGCTTACATCCTTCTTCTATACCCATTCTTGAGTGACCTTGTTTTTCACACAAGCTAGGCACCTGAAAAACAAATTGCTATATGAATATACATTTAGGAACCTAACTTTAGCCATGCATTTCTATTTCCCTCAAGCTAGTGTTGAACTGAGTTCGAGTCCTGTTGCTTGGCTTATCAGGCACTGCTGCTAACACTTCTTTCCATCGGTCTCTCAGTCTTGTTTGCTGGTATTATCACTAGTGGACTGGGGACTCTGAGGTTATAGGAAAGTATGTGAGTGATTGAAACAACTGAGGCAATTGGTGTCTCCTCCGTTGTGGATCAAGGGTCTAACAGTTTTCATTACCTTCCTCATTCCCTCCCTGGTTTCTTTTTGATCTTAGGGGTGACCATAACAAAGCTGCTGTAAGGAGCTCCATTACGGTTAATATTCTTTGGTAGCTTAATTTTTTTTGTTAGTTTAATTGTCTAGATGAGTTATTTTGGGACAGGAGTATCACTGGTGCATAATAATGATGCTATCGAATGCACGCTTGGAAGGCAGGACCACAGCAGCACCAGCCTGGACCAGCTGAAATGGTTGCAGATACTCAGTCTGAGTGATAACGCAGTGATTCAATGGAAACCAGGAGGAGTCATGGCAGTAACCAGATCTTTTCCTTCCTTCAAAGTGGTATCAACTACTTTTTAAACAGTCGTCCAATCAATCAGAATTACCTGTCACATCTTCCAGGGTCATCTCTTCTACTCTTCAGCTGTCTGTTTGCAGCTGTATGGAATGGCCTTCAACTGGAGACAGAAACGGGATTTTGAAATACTTGAATTTCTTAGATAATCTGACTGCTGAACAACTTAACTAGCATTCATTAAAAGCTATATGTACGAAAGTTATTCTCACAGGACCTGGGGAAGAAAGCAAAGAGAACTTTGAAGATCATAATAATCCACTCATGCATTCATTGAGTTCAGTGTTTCCATGATATATTCTTCTGCAAACTTTGTTGTGAATAGTTGCATACTAATATGCAAATGGCCTAAAAATTTCCAATAGTATATCATTTATGAGTTACCTGTGTAGAACTGATGCACAAATTATGCCATCTGTTTTAGTGCATGCAAATTATTTTAACCACAGCTTTTTTGTGTTGTCCACCCAAGAGTTTCAGTGTTCTTTAAAGCAAATAATGCCTATTACAATTTTTTATTCCTACCTCTGTTGTAAAGTTATGTTTGCATAGCAGTTTTGGGTGTGATTGACCTCCTTTTGAGATGGAAAAATGTGGATGAGTAAAAGGATAAAGGTTTCAAACTAGAGCAATACAGCTATTGTGAAGTTCTTGTTGTTACAAACATAACAAACTTTTCTTATCAAAGTAACTTGTCCCATGCTTTTCTGCTTTTTATCTTCCATATTCAGTCTGTTCTTTTTATTCTTAATCTTCTCCAAGTTCATTTGACCTGTTTTTCTTTAATGACTATTTCTGGAGTTTTGGATTACTAAAGTTTTTGAGTTGAACAAATTCCTCTTTATATTTATTCCCCACCCAGGGATTATTTACATCTCTGTATCATCTCTTTAAAAATTGACGCTTTTATTGATCTCTTTTTTGAGATTTCATGAGACTTCTTTCCCCATGGATCTTACCTGCTGCTTGTATGAGTGAAGCAGCTTGCCATGCTTTCCTTTTAAAAAATCATGACCACAGTGTTATGTGATCCTTGTCACTCTATTTTGCATGTACCACCAAAGACCAATGTAGAAGAATTTTCCCTCTCCTTGTGCCTTTTGCTTTCCTTATCAACCATTTATCTCAGCGCGCTGCAGTATTTTATTGGACAGCATGCATTATGTGGTGGTTTTATCTCAAAGTACAGTGTCTGGTATGTGTTAGTAACAAGAGTCCATTTCCATATCGAAGTTGCCAAAGGAAAGGAGCAGAACTCTGATTCTGGGCTCTGCCAAGTCTTCAACCTGTGCCCTTCACTGTGGTACTACCCTAACTTACATTGTATACTGTTGTATATAGCATGCAGATGTTTCCTTCTTTCAGTTGTTTCAAAGAAAACCCCATCTTAACAATTTTTATTAATTTGTGATTCCAGATGGCTTTATAGAAAGCTTGCTAGTATTCTAAAAAGTGCTGTTATTGGCACATGAAATCAGAATTGTGAAAACAGTAAGTGGCAATTGGGAAGTCTTCTTTGGCTACAAATACACCTTTTTGCTTTGTATGCTTTCAGACTTACAAAATAATGAGAAGTTAATGGGGCCATTTCACTTTGTAAAAGGAGGGCCTGTTAACAGTTTCTGCAAAATACACAATGTGACGTCAGTTATGTCAGAGATAAAGTGTTTGTTCTTTCTGATTGCTGATCTGAGCTCACTGATTTGTAAAAGTCCCTTAGTTATTAAGACATCAACACTGTCTAGTACACAGTGGAAAGTTCGCTCTGTTTTTACAGATGGTGTTTGGCAAGACGTAAGAAATCCCTAGGTGCTTCTGAGGAGAGCAGAAGACACAGTAATTGACAGTAAATGTTAAGTAGGCTAACAGGAAGTAAAGCAGTGAGATAGATTTAAGGCCCTTGGAATGAAGCCCTGGATTTGGAAATTTATAGAGGGGGAACAAAGTCTAACCCACCTCTTCCTTGCAAGTTATCTGTCACATGCAGAATTCACAAAATACAGAAGTTACAAATGAAAATCTGTGTGCTTTGTTGAAGGAGCACAGTACACTGTTTCCAAGGACTTCTACACTTTGGTTCCTCCAATGAATTTTCACTTTTATTTGGATAGTTGTAAAAAAAATTTCCATCTGAAGGAATCACAACAGATTATTTTTTAAACAAAGGATATGATTTGTAGCTATAGTTTGTGATGTTGTAGCTGTGATCCTGTAGCTGTGATATTACAATGGTAATCTGTGATCCTGGATATTACAATGGTAATGTGTTTCACCTTGAAGAACAGGTTAGTGCACCACTTTAAATAGAAGAGGAAGGGACTCTTGTAGGTTGTCAAATCTTCTGGGTAATCAGATGTATTTTAAGTATTTGTAAACTTTGATGCAGGCAGTATTTTCTGAAGTTCTGCATTTTCATTTTTTTTTCCCATCTGAAAGCTAAAGGAAGAAGATGGATGACCTGACCTTTGCAGTAAATCAAAAGATTACAATATGAACATAAGTTTTTTATAGTATGAATAGTATGGTAAGTTCCTTTTCAAATTCAGCCAGCAAATTAAGAAAAAAAATACTACTCCTATTATGACATTTTTAAAATACATCCAAGTACTGTAACATATTTGTGAAACTGGGGGAGGAAGGAAGGGAGGGCAACTGTAGAAATCAAACAGTATCAGAATCTTAGCATTGTGCTCGGATTAGTTGCTGAGAGACTGAAAGATCTGTCAGGGCACTGAAACTAATGTGTGTTATTAAAGCTAGGTAAACAAAGGCGGTGGGAGCAGCTGACATGACTTAGAGCAGATGAGCAGTCTGAATGGCAGTTTTGTGTTGGTTTTTGCTTGCTGCTTTCTCTGTAGCATTTGTGCTGGCCTGATGGTATTACAAAGACCAGGAGATGAGATTTTTTTTTTTCCCGCATTTACTTTATTTGTGAATTTCATCACTTTGCTACTTCTGATTTTCATCTTATTATTTTTGAGGCAAAATAAAAAAGAAATCAGACAGGTGGACTAATCAGGGCTTTTTTTGTTTTATTTTTTGTTGTTTGGTTAGCTTTTCTTGTTAGGCATTGCAAGCTACACAATTTCTGATCTGCTTTTTTTGGCTGTTCACTCTGAAATTGTTCATCCTAGCATTAATTAGCAAGAACAGCATTTTCTAGTTTTCACAGGTGTGCAATGATAGTACTGCCACAAATTTAACACAGAAGATTTTTACTTTCAGTCACCCTTAAAACCTTCATCATCAGTTGGAGATTGGGAGCTCTTGACAAGGTGTCAGACCTAATTGTTCAGGGTTTTTTTTACTCTTCCCCTCCTTTAAAGTCATATGATACTTTTTTTTCCCCTGCCAGATAGAGAGAAAAGATAGATTTTTTTTTTTTTAAATTACTTATTTAATGGCATAAACTAATGGTATTTATGATGCAGTAAAAAGTTTGCTCTACTTTTGCAGTAATGCCTGGAAACACATAAGAGATCATTCAGTATTTCTGTGAAGAGTGAAAGTCACAGCAGTTGACAGTAGAGGTTTATTAGGCTGACAGGCATTACAGGGACTGGGTGGATTAAATGCTCTCAGATTTAAAATCCAAATAGTTTTAGATTTTAAGCTTTTCATCACTTTTTAATGATTGTTGAGTCCATTGCAACATGCAAGCATTTGCTTTATTCTTAGGATACATCAATTTATGTAATATATTTTACTCTTCAGATGTTGCAGATATGGGAGCATACAGGTTTGATCTTAGATGTCTGTGTGTCCTTCTGGTACAAAGTGAATCTATTCCACAAACTAGTGTTTGAGATATTATTTAAAAAAAATAGAGAGCTGAATTGTATATATATTTTTTTCTTGTAACTGAGTGGCTACATACATTACCTCAATTTTTATTTGAAGGCTATGCAACTGCCCAAGCACTCACATATAAAAAGATGTTCTCTGACATTAAAAGACATAAGGTTTTTGGAGAGGGGGTTGACTTGTGATGACTGAGAAAGCTGTCAGATCTTTGTGTTGTTCCTTTTACCACTCTGTGAATTATATTACGCTTCTTTCACTACTTTAGGTCTGTATACTGGCACTCTGCCTAGCAATGCTTGCAGCTTCCTAAACACCACTCTTCATTTTCTGGTAAACTCAGAAGGAAGGCAATTAAACCATGAAAATTTTAGTCAGCATTGTTTTACAGCATGGAGAAAAGCTCCTTTAAGAAGCTGAAATGTAATAAAACCAATATAAATCCCTCTATTCACTGAAGCTAACACATCACTTTCTTCTTGGGCCTTCTGAAAACAGTGCTGATAGTATGCTGGTATCTTTGGTTGGGTTTTGTGTGGAAACAAGATGCATGTAGGCAATTTTTATGTGTGTCAGAGGATGTTTTTTGTGTCCCAAACCCCTTAATTTACAAATAATCTGATAACTAATCCTACTATTCAAATTCTACTGGAGAGGGTAGGGGAAAAAAAACTATTGATAGTTTTGGTTGACCTAAGCTTGTCAACTAAATTTCACAGTGGTCCAGAGTATCAGCAAGTTTCATGGAATAATAAACAAGATAAGATGAAATCTAATTTGGAAATCCAGTGCTGTTGTGCATATTGTATTAGTTGGCAGGGAATTCAGACAGGAGGGAGACTTAATAAATGCACCATCCGCAAGAGAAGTTTGTTCAGTGCGTAAGAAGGTATGAACTCAAGTCTTTATAATTTCAAAGAAGTAGGTGAGTTAGCTTTAATAGTGCCTTTTGATCTTGGAGCTGCCTTTAGGTAGCTCCAAGAATACCATGAGTGGTTTTTGGGTACTGGAGCTTGGAGTGGGGGAAACAAGAGAACAAGTATGAAAAGAGTAGCTTTTTCTTAATGAATATATGTTAATGGATTTCTTCACTGTGAAGCATTTTTGTCCTAGAAGATTTGCCCCTTCTGGCAAAATTTTGTGTAACAAAGGTCTCCAGCTTCACACTAGAGCTGAAATCTGGCAGTGTATGACTGTCCCTAATGTGGTGTGGTGGAAGAATGCTGCCTTATAAATCTGCAAGTCCTTTTAATGAGTTGAAGAACTGACTTTAAAAGCTACTCTCACAGCTTCCTTAAGGAAAATACGTCTGGACAAATCTCACCAGTAAAAGTGAGTTTTGCACTAATGAAATAACCATGGTTTTCATAGTTGACTTAGAAGATGCTGTGTCAAAGTAGTAACAGAGGGGAGACAGGAGCTATGATGGAATTTGCCCTGATTACTCTTTTTGATGGAGTTCACTATAAATGCTGTTTGTAGAACTAGAAATTCTTGTCAACATCCTTACAAGTTGTGCTGACGAACTGCTGTGATCAAGAAAGAATGTGGTCTTGGTGTGTAAACTCCCAGTAACCTACGACAAATAAAATTACTATTCTGATAATCTTTTTTTGTCTGGTTCTGAGTTAGTATCATTGGTATGAATTTAATATAAGATTCTTTGTGCTTTTCTGAGAAGTCACCTGCCACATTCTGAGGATTTTGTGTCCTCCTGACAAAAGAGAACTGTTCAAGGATTAAGAAAGGGCTAAATAAATAGGTAATATGAAATGCACAGAACTATGAGAAAGAAGTTTCTGGACGGAGTCCAAAATTGTGTGTTCCATCCCAATGCATTCACTTGCCAAAAAAACCCCGAAGTGTTTCCTGAAAATGCATTTGTGTATTTCAGACTGAAAAATCTGCACCATACCGTCTATTTTATTTGTATATTATTAATCTTAAACATGCGTAATTGTTTCTTGTTTTCTCTAGTTTCTAGTATTCTCCCTCTGCCCACTGGAAAATTTAAAGCTTCATTTAATCTTGTTTTGTCTTGTGTTTTTACTCCTCATACTTAAATTAAAGATTACACCTGTGAGAACTTATAAATATGTTTTCTTTTGTGTGAGGTTTCTAACTCACAGCAGAAGCCTGGCAGCAGTACACCCAGGGATATGTCTGTTTTAAAAGCTAGGAAGAATATTTCAATTTTAACTATCAATCAGAACAAGGCAGTATATGTCGTGAAAAGCTACATAGCTTTTATTTGGAGTGTGATTCCTCCACAGCATGTTTTATTAGTGCTTTTAAGAAAGGATTTGTTTAAGAAAATTATCTAAATATGCTAAGAAATGCAACCTCAAAAAAAAGTTTTCATGGTAATGGAAAGAAAGCAGAACTGATTTTTGGTTGAATAAGTTAATACATGGGCCTGTAGGAATCTAGCAATAGCATTTTTCTTAGATGTTGGCTTTCACTGAAGATGTAGGGAGTTCTAAAGTTGACTTGAAATTGAGCTGAGAGGCCATTCAAGTGCAAGTATCAATACCTGTTCATGTGAGCTGGGCCCAGTTCACATGAACAGGTATTGATACACAGAATTAGAAATTCAAGAACAAGGAATCAAAGTTGGGTAGGAAGCTCACATTTGCTGTCTGTCATCTCAGTTCTCAAAATGCCACCTTTGTGGTGGGCAGAGTGGCGTTTACATTGTGGGCTTCTGGCTGATCCGAGAAATTAAAAAGGTGTCCCTGTAGTTCTAGGGGAAAATGCACATGGCAGTTTCCCCCCAGAGTGATGGAAATTGCAGTTTGTGCTAGTTAAGATGCATATGGTTCTATGATTCTAGGGCAAGAAACTAAACTGTGGAAGAGTTCTGTTTTTGTTTTTTTTCTGAAGCGTACGTTGAATAGATATGATATTTTTAAAGTCTGCATTTAAGACTAGGAGGTCTTCAGAGCAGAAGGCTGGAACTGAAGGCTGTAAACTTGTGTTTCAAAAACTGTACATGTCACAGAAGTTTTTGCCGCGTGTAAGATTTGTTACCAAAATGTTGACTCTTCAAGAGTATTTGGGAAAGATACACTTTAAATTCCTGCTGTACTTTAATGTTTCTCTTTCTTTGTCATCAGGTAGGATAGCATCTAGGAAGCTAGAGAGGAGATCTTTACAGCCATCTTTCGCTTGCGGTTTAAGCCCAGCCAGCCACTGAGCCCCACAAACCAGCTCACTTGCTGATGGAATTGGGGAGAGACTCAATAGGGTAAAAGTGAGAAAACTCGGGTAGAGATAAAGACTGTTTAATAGGTAAATCAAAAGCTGTGCAGGCAAGCAGAGCAAAACGAGGAATTCTTCCATGATTTCCCACGGGCAGGAAGGTGTTCAGCCATTTTCAGTGAAGCAGGGCCCCATCACTCCTAATGGTGAAAAGAAGGAAAACACAGTCACTTTGACCATCCTCACTTCCTTCTTCCCCCAGGTCTATAATGCTGAGCATGATGCCATATGGTCTGGGATATCCCTTGGTCAGCTGGGCTCATGTATCCTGGCTGTTCCCATGTTCTCACGTGTCCCAGCTCCTTGTTCATCGCCAGCCCACTCACTGCAGAGTGCAGCAAGGCCTTGATGCGGTGTAAGCACCATGCAAGAGTAGAAAACATCCCTGAATTATCAACACTGTTTCCAGCACAAATGTAAAATGTAACCCCACACTAGCTACTCTGAACAAAATTAACATTTTCCCAGCCAAAGTCAGCGCACTACAATATTTTTGAAACTTAATGTTTTCTTACCTGCCATGTGTTTATTGTGAGCTTTTCCTTTGTTAGGTACATACAGAGATTCAGTGCTTTAGTTACAGTAGTTTCCTGCTATGGTAACAAAAAAACCAAATATTTGTATTTGAGTCCAAGACCGTAAGTCGTGACCTGTCTTGGAACTGTTAAACCTCATCAGAATTGAGACGGTAGCTGTTGCTCTGCGCATAATAAAGCATGTGAGAAGGCACCATGTACCGCTTCAGTAGCTCTAGGGCAGGAAGAAATACACAAAGTAATATTTGCTTTGCAAGAAATTGTTAGCATGGAGCAAGAGATGGTTAGCAAAGCACAGATTTTGGAAGTTGTGTAACACAAACACAGTGAAGATAGAGTTGTGTGTTCTGTTTCTCAAAGCATTAGAACCAAAATAATTCTATTCTAGATGCCTTTAGGAAATAAACTGACACATACAGGAAAAAATTACCTTCTTTACAGTATATGAGTTTTTATACTTGGCAGTTACTGAACTTGGTCTCCCATTGGCTGTTTTCCTATCATCGTCAGTATTGTAGGGGTATATTTTCACATGAGTGAAGTGTTTTTTAATAATTTGTCTGTCTGTGCTGGGAAAAAAATAGGCTTTTTTCCCATGTCTATCATGAATGCTTTCTTCAGCTAGCTTGCTGAAAGAAAGCTTCCATGTTGCATTTATGTTTGGCATTTGCTGAGTATGTGGGCTCATAGTTCAAGAAGTTTAGTGTGTAGTGGAACATCATATTGTATCAATAGTCTCAGAAGGTGTGTGGAGGGTGGGGTGGGGTGTTTTAACCCAGTGATCAGTTACTCAAAAAGTCTTCTACTAGTAATTAAAATGACATTTCTTTTCCTACAAAAGCTGCTTTAGCAAGTTCTTGATGCCTCTGTGTACTGATAGAGTTGTAAGCATGGGTGAATACTAATATTAAATGTGTGAATATAGGTGAGTGAAGCATATGATTTTACAATCTGTAAAAATGAAGTCGTTGCCTTTAAGTAGGAGTTCAGTGTATAAGAGACTGCTAATGCACATCCACATGAAGGCTACAATGAAGAATGCAGTTAGCTGCAGGAAGAAAACACTGGTATGTAATGTAAGAAGTGGGTTTTTTAAAGGAGGCATTGTTTTCTTCTCAGAAGCTCTGAATTTTTATCTCTTGTGTTCCCCCCCTCCCTTTTTTTTTTTTTTTTTTTGTGGCTCAGGTGCTTCTCTGAAGAAAAGGAAAACTGACTTTTGAAGCCTTTTATTTAAATCTTTCTTGGTAGCACTAAGTATACTCTTCAGATTAAAGGAAAATTAAAATCAGTCAATAAGGCATGAGAATACTTTTTTAAAACCAATTTTTAGTTATGTACAAGATGCTATTTGTACTGCTTAAAGACAAAATGAGATTTTCTTATCATTTGAGGTATCATGAGGTTTTTTTATCTGTGACTTTTCAATGTGCTGCCTTCCAAACCATCACAGCTATTTTTTATAAGTGATTGGAGATTATAAAGTGAAAAGATTAATAAGACATGTAATTACACAACACTGCAGAGCGTGTATATGCACTGTTCCACATAAATGTTTTATTGTAGAGTTGCTTGTGCCACAGGGGTGAAATATCTAGGGCAAAAAGGAATGACTCTGCACTGTTTCCCTCCTGTATAATACTTCTAGTTTCTAAGTATATTAACCAAGTTATAGTATGTTCTAAGTATAATAAGTTCTAAGTATAGTAACAACATTATTTGACATGATTCTTAAAAAGCATCTCTTGTAGCTGAATGCTTGCTTGGGCTGAAGAACAGTAGTAAAAACAAATCTACAGCTGTTCTGCAAGACGGAAATTTATTAAGGCATAGTGATGACAGATTTTTCTGATAATAGGCTGTGGAAAGCATTAACACCACCAATGAATGGCTTGAACTTCGCTCTCAGCTCCAGATGACCTGTCCTGTTGTTCATAAGGGTAAGTACAATTCTGTTGTGAAAGTATTGGTAAAATCTAGAATTATTTTAAACCATGCCATTGTGCCTTTTTGTTTTGTTTACTTTGGCAGACAAACTCAGAGTGTCTGACCAAGGTGATCTCTATCTTAGAGGTTTATTCTTGGTCTAGAATGGGTTTTGAGCTGTGATAAGATGCAGTGTTAAGTAGTTGTAGCACAATGCTAATAATGCCCAGGCTGTGACTTCAATCCTTGTATGGGCCATTCACTTAAGAATTAGACTCAGTGATCTTTGTGGGTCCCTTCAACTTAGAACATTCTGTGATTCTGTGTGATTCTGTGATCTCCTTGCTACTTTAAGGAGATACAGCATATTGATGTAGCTAAAGACCTTAGTCTACTGAGACATGCCACTGGATATCTGGCTCACAAGCATCATAGTTTTGCCCTTTCAAGAACATCTTGTGCAGTAGGCTGAGGAGCAAGATTTCAGTGCATACTGGTCTAGGGAAAAGAAGCAGAGTCATGTAGAATCAGTCATATACAGGACATATTCCTGGATCAGTGCTGTCCTTTCAGTCTGTGTGGAAAATACTCTACAAGAATATTCTAGATATGTCACTGATCTTGGTAGTGTACTGTCCTCTGAAAAGTTTGAATTTAGCAAAAATGGATAATAAATTATATGATTTTTCTGAACAATTACTTTTGTAAAGCAAAAGCCTTCTTTATAACTTAAGCTTCTGTTGTTAGATGTCGTCTGTTTCTGAAAATGGAAGTGTTACTGCTGGAAAGCCAAATGAAGAGAAAACATATAAAAGGGTAAATAAAATCTTCAACCTTTTCATTTTATGTTTTTCATTTCATTTCCTGTCAGTAATTCAGATCTGCTGTGTGTGAATATATTTCAGAACTGACTAAAACCAAGAGCAAATAAAACATGTTCCATGGGGTTTTTGAAATTACTTTATCCTGTCTGTGAAATCATAAGGTATTTCTATCCACTGCAGAGCTGACTATTTAAAATTTGTTCAGTCCAGCTTTAAAGTATACCATCTTGCTAGATTTATAGAAATTCTTTGCTCTTAGCAACAGGTACATCTCTGGGCTTAAACACCGTTGTAAAAAATCTAGAAAGTTTCCAAATACTTTGAATGTTTATATGATATGTCTAGACTACAAACCTGAAAAGCAAAGCAGCTTTCTAGCACTTTGCCAAGCAGACCACTATTTGTTTGCTAAGTACTTTTTTAAAAAGAGATGTTTAAGAGAGGATATATTTGATGTAGGAGCATGCATCAATGGTTCTTTTAGATATTGTTGATAGTGGTTTGGGGTTTGTTTTTCTGATACTGATTTTCTGTGACTAGAATTATTTAGACCCACTGGCAATTTTGATAACTAAGCTGAGCTATAAATGTGAATTTTTCTTTACATATTTATGCGACCAAATTTTTAGCTACTGAATTCGATCATTATTTTGACAGATCACCTCAAAGAAATGGTGATTATGCTTTTAAATTAATTTCTGTAATCTAGCCCAGAGGTCCACATCCTTCTGCAGCAGTACATACTGTGATTAGGGTTTTTAATTTCTGGGTGCTTCTTACAGTACTGCTGGTAAAGTCAAGGAGACTAATAATTTCTTTTCCAACCCTTTTTCCTGGCAGTTACATTGCTAATGCCTCGTAGGCCTTAGCATTACAGGTAATTTTCTCAGAACTGAAAGAAAATAGTGTTTGTTTTAAATACGGGTTAGTTTAAATTTCCCAACTGATGACTTTAAAATATAGAAGTCAAAATTTGTCTTGACAATTGATATGAAAAAGGAAGAAATGTTCAGTGCCTGAAGTGAATACTTCTTCAGGTTTATTTCGCTAGACTAGACTGCTAGCAGCCATAGGTAAGCTTCCATTCCCCCATGTCATCCTCAAACACTCTTCTCTGTTCCTTTTCAACCATAAATTCACAACCTTTCAGAGGAAGCTGTGTAAAGTCTTTTCACTATGGCACAAATTCAACTGTGTATCTACTGCAAGTACCTCTGACGAGACCTGGGATTCACAGCCACATCATACTGACAGACCACAGTGACTATCACCTCCAAGTTCTGTCCCTGAACCGCCAGTTATTGTATCTTATGCCAATTTATTTCCTTTTCATATAATTACACCTTCAGTTGTTCTATGTTCAAGATCTGTGCTGCATATGCCCCAAATAGTTTAGTGTTAATACCAAATATTATCATCATACTCCTCCTTTTTGTGATAAGTTTAATAAAATATTAATAAATTTTGACCTCAAAATTCATCCATGCAGAGCTAACTAGTAGAATATATTTGCCTGATGCCTCACTTTTAACGATGTCTCTCTTTTCTTAAGCCAAATTCCATAGGAACTTTGCACCTTCTGTTAAATCTTGAAGACTCTGCTTGAGCAGGGAGGTTGGTCCAGATGACCCCACTGGTGGTCTGTTCTAACCTAAACCACTCTGTGATTCGGTGATCCTCACCTCCTTCAGATATTCCATATACGTTGTTTCTGTTTTTTTAATAGATGTTCAGAGTCATATATCAATAGTATATGCCTGGAAGTATAGGGTAAGCCTGTTAGGACTTGTGTTCGTGAGGCATATAGTTTCTTATTTAATTCAAAGATTTTAGGTAAGTTACACAGAGAGATCTTGCTCTGTAGAAGGTTTGTTTGTAGCCAGAAGCTGCCTGTCTTAAATTGTCCACAAGTGTTGCATTTACACTTTTCCAGTCATGTATTGTTACACTTGCTTGATTGAAAAATACTTAAAGTCCTTCGTGTGACTTCCTGTGCCACTTTCTCCAGAAGTCTGGGCTGGGGAAGAGCTTGTTTCCTCAGCTGGTGCTTTTGCAGCTGCTTGGGCAGCTTCTGGTCCAATCTACTTCACCACAGTGGAAACGCTTGGGCAAGACACTAATTCCGTGCTGAAGTCAGACTGTGCTTGCTAACATATTCTCATTGTTTAGTCTCATTCACTTCTTTTTTTTTAACATAATAAAGGTGTAGAAGCTTGTACCCCTCAGCTTACAAAAGCAGAGATCAGTACCTCGGCTTGTGCTGTGCCTTTAGTTCTTTAGCACATTTGGCCTTGGCAGAGTTTCCAAAGAGATTACTTCTCTCTTCATTGTGGGGGAAAAAATGAGTTTTGTTTATAGTGGAAAAGTTTATTTCTGACCTCTAGAATTTTTGCAGTGCAGTATGTTCCATAGGTTCCTGAATCTATGTCAGTTAGTTATAACTGCTGTCCATATATTACAAACTTCTGTAGTAATTACTGTCTTTCAGTGCTTTAAGTTAACCTGAGTTAGGTGAAAACAAACTGTCTCCAGGAGAGCACCTCTGACTTCATCCATGATGAAACTTTCCAGAAAAAGAAGTAGTCTATCAGGTTTTTTTCTGGAATTTTAGATTGTTGCAATTTTTAAAAATTATTTTGTTAATCTTGGCTAAAATAGAGGTAGGTAACATCTTTATCTGAATTAATTAAATCTCCAGCTCTTCAATTTCCCACAGTAGTCAGCTGACCTGCTATCTGCATGAATGTAAACATCTTGAAATTCCAAGAAATTTCTTTCATTACTACAGCCTTGTGAAAGGGCTTGCATGAGCATTGCTACCCTATNGGGGGTGGTTTCCCTCCCTTCTGCAAACCAGGGTGTTTCTCTCTTTTAAATGGTGTTATTTAAGGTGAGGCTGCTGAGCTGTCCATCTGCATGCATTTCTTACAAACATTATAATCTGAAACTACTTATGAGTTTTCTGTCTATTTGTAAATTTTGAGAAGCTGTTAAATCTACAGTGTGAATGTGAACAATAAAGTGTTTCAGGCACCCAGATCAAAGAACTGAGTTAATGAAAGAGACACTTCACAGATATATATTCCATGCAGCTTTTAATGTAGAGAATTAAAATAACATCAAGATCAAAGAAATTGTAAATTGTGCAGACTGTGGTCAGCTCTTTCAAGGTAGAGGTTTATTTGATGATTAGCTTAGGTCTTGTGTTTCTTTTGCTTTTGGTTTGGGTTTTTTCTTTGGTTGGGTTTGTGGGTTTTTTTTGTTGTGAGGGTTTTTTGTCAGAGAGAAACAGGGTAAGTGATACAAGAGAGACTGATTATTTGTTCCATTGCATGCCTGCAAAAATCAGGTCACCAGACTATAGTTTCTCTTGGATATTCATATCCAGTCACAGACATATGGAGTATGCAATTGCTTCTTCTTTTCATTTTCTCCGTATTTTTCAGGCTTTGTTGTGAGAAGTTGCTGACACACTTGCAGTTTTTGCATTACAATGTCATCAATCACGCAAGCCCTAAGTCCACTCCCTNTCTAGCTTTCAGTTTTTCTGCTGCTGCATTCTGACATAAATGTCTTTTCGCTTTCAATTCTCTGTTATTGTCTAGTCAAAGTCTTGAGAGAAGAGGGAACACAACTTTCTGTTTATTGGTTTTGGTTTTTTTGTTTTTGTTTTTTTTTTTNGTTTGTGGGTTTTTTTTGTTGTGAGGGTTTTTTGTCAGAGAGAAACAGGGTAAGTGATACAAGAGAGACTGATTATTTGTTCCATTGCATGCCTGCAAAAATCAGGTCACCAGACTATAGTTTCTCTTGGATATTCATATCCAGTCACAGACATATGGAGTATGCAATTGCTTCTTCTTTTCATTTTCTCCGTATTTTTCAGGCTTTGTTGTGAGAAGTTGCTGACACACTTGCAGTTTTTGCATTACAATGTCATCAATCACGCAAGCCCTAAGTCCACTCCCTGTCAAATCAGATTTCAATAGCATCCTGGTGCTTAGTGATAGGATGGTGGCAAGAATGAGACACAGACAGGTCTGTCAAAGCACATTAGAAATCTAGAAGAAAATCACACCAGAAAATAAAATAGATGTGAATGTACACTTGTGAAAATCTGTTATTGGATTGCCACAATCTCTACATTTAGTCTGAAGGCTGCCTCACAAGTGTATAATTAGAGTTTGTTTCTTGTCATTACATGTCTTGCAGCTCTTCTGTTAAGTGTATTACCAGCACTTTATGTAACCTGTTCAAAACTGTGTATCATGAATCACTTTGCCAGGAGCAAGGGAAATTTGCCTGGATAAAGGAAACCAGCTGCCTATTGTTAGAGTTTGCAAACATGTGCAAGCAGCATTGCTCCATCACTTTTAGCACTGGCTTATACCCTGCATCTAATGCCTGCAGGTAGGGTACTTTTTCTTGTAGACGTGGCAATTTCACCACTGGAGGTTTTGCTGCACTGGGACCTCAATAACAGATCTTACGCATCCACAAAGATACTAAAATTTCTGTCTTTAGTGACTTTGCCTGGAGCTATGGCTACTTCCAAGCTCAGAGCTCTCAAATTCTTTTCCTCAAGGGTAGAACAACCAGAGTAGTTGGGTTCATGGCTATCACTGAAGCTTAAGCATAAATGTTTTGAAATGGAGGAAAAATTAATTGGAAGCCATGGGGTCACCTGAATCCAGTTTTGGAAAATGAAGGGAGATCAGGTTTAGCTTGGATAAGAAAATCATTCAGATTGCAGTTGAACTGAGTCTCACAGACACACACATGATTGCCAGGAGTCCACCTTCATCAAGTATGACTTGCAGAAGGTGGGCAATCATTTGCTAGACAGAAGTGTGAGCTGAAGAAAGATTGGAGGGCTACTGTGGCCGTAGTGACCCATGATTACAAGCTGTGGAGAAACAGTAAGATCAGCTATTTTAATGGGATTTTCTGGTAACTCTCTTTTTATGTCCCTATTTGTGATTTATTATGTGTTGGTGGCAGAAAGCATGCTGAGATGGGGCAGCCACCTCCATCCAGAAGTTTCAGTGGAAACAGTGTCAAGAAGTGTTGCTTCAATGAGACTGTAAGCACAGCAGGTACTCAAAGACGAGACAGATCTAGTGCAGGAGCAATGGACTAGGCAATAACCACATGTACATCTTGAATCTAATTGAACTTTCCTAATATTCTAAGCAAGCTCTTTTTAAATATTGCTTGAAGATGACAGGCATTCTCCTCAGATGGTTTAGCTTAAGAGTTTACACAATTTCTGCAGGTTATGTCTTCTCAGAAGTCTGGGAAAGATAAACTGTGTTTGCATGGAAGTGATAGTGCGGGTGGATTCCTGGTACTTATGGTAACTAGTAAAACTGAAGAACAAATCCCTGCTTGTAGTAGAAAACTCAGATCTGGCATAAGCCATGTGGCTTCAACAATTTTGATGAAGTGAGACCTATGAATATTTTTCTCTCTTTTTTAAAAATAAATTATTTATTTCACTGAGACTTCCCTGAAGGGTGGTAGCTGTTCTACTCCAGTCCAGTTCATTGTCCCACAGAGCAGAAGGGTGGAATAGTGAGGGAGATGAAAGCAGATTTCTCCACATATAGTAGCAGAGAGAAAGAACAAGTGACAAGTACTTTGTGGATGCATAGTTGCAAAGCAGTGTTAGCTGGTGAAGGCTTCTGTTCAGATGTCTGTTTCTCTCCATCTCTTACAAAGAACTGTGGTAACTAGGTGTCTGTGCCATTTCATTTGGCAGATTTTAAAACCTGTTTGAACGACAGTAGTAGGGAAGGTGAAAGAAAGCAACTATCATTTTGCCTTTCACAGTGATAATGAGGTAGAATTTCCAAGGTAGAGTTAATTTCTCTTCATCACTTTATGGCACCTACAATAATATAGCTGTCTTCTGGAAAAATCGCCATCTTTGCTGTAGAAAGTTCATAGGTCAAACTTCAGCTGCAATAAAATGTTATAAAAGGGGAGAACACAAAAACAAGGACAAAGTTCACATTCATGAAGTCCTAAAGGGTTTACCTAGGAAACTTTTGAAGAAGCCTAGAATGTTAGAGTTATATTTCATGAGCATGTTGTGGGAAATGCATATAGAATTAGCTAAGAGCAATTGAGAGTTGAAAGACAAATGGAAAAATAACTCTGAATGACACTAGAGAGGAACTTCTATTAAATTAGATGAAGCCTATGTCCTCCTGCTCAGCTCCAATCTGCTCATGGTTTGTTAAATGATTTATGCCATTAATAGTCCCATACAATTTCCAATAAATTACAAGGACACTTGTTTAAAACAATAAATATATTTATCATATCTAAAATCTTTGTCTACATTGTAGTCTGTACGTTTACTGACACTAGTGGTTTGTCTGGTCTGGCAGTAATTTACAACCTTCACGCTCTAACAGAAACAATTATTGGCCAATTTATAATATAATTTCTGAAATTTCAGTATCCATATTTTTGCCATCCTTTAATCTTTTTTCATTTATTTTAAGGGACAGACTTTTTCAATCCTTTCAATACCCTTGTCTCTCTAACTTGTTCAGTTGTTAGATAGTTTCAGTTAGATTTTTTTTTCTTGTTATCTGGATGTGAACTGCCTTTATATGCTTTGTGTCTGATTAGCACCTTTATTTTATGAAAATAAGAAATTTAAGTTTTAGAAGGCTACCTGAAAGTGATTATTTGTAAGAAAAACAATGCCTAAATCCTGCTTAGTATATTTGTGGAATCATGTGCAAACTTAAGACCTGATTTGAGAGGATTTAATTTCTCATTTATTTTGCTACTCTGAGAAAGGATTTCAGCTTAGAGTAGAGCAAGTGGAAGACCAATCTGCAGAGAAAGTAATTTAAGAGAACAGTGCGTTGAGTGCTAGAATATTTAGCAGTAATGCAAATATTCTATATACCTGTGTTCTATCTTGTATACTGCTGTTATACTTTGAGTCTGCATATAATTTTTCATATCTGTGAACTCTTTTAGGAAAGCCATATGACAAATACAGAAAAAATATATAGTTACATTTTACAAAAAGAGGCAAAGGTATGTTTCATCATAATGAGGACAGTTTCAGTTTTTTATGCAGGGATAAAAGCATTGAAGCACCTGTGCAGTAGACAGTAATATCCTAAACAGGAAAAGGAGAATGGGAGAAGATTTACTTTGTGCCCCTTTGTGTAACAAAGACAGTTGTCATAGTGTACACCATTTGCTACAAATTCAATCACTTCCATAACCTAAAATTTATCAACATGTTTCTCCTGCTGGTTATTCTCATCCCTTAATATTTCTTGATCTGGGAGTTACTGTACTGCCAACTGTGCACTGTAAGCTTTATGGTTACAAGCTAATAAGTGATCTCAGGGCCATTTTCTGTACCTCTTCATGAGGCTAATAGGAGGAAAAATTTATTTCAGTCTCTGAAAGACTGAAAAAACCCATGGCACAGAAAGTCGGTGAATTTTATTGTTTGCTTTGCAGGAGGAGAGTATTCAAGACAAATTGAAATAAATAAGGGGCTTTATGTTTGAAACTAGATTTTGCTACCTTCATGGGCATTAAAAGAGGTGCCCAAGTAAGGAAAAATTCACAAGAGACTTCCATTTTTCCAGTTGCATTTGCCATTTCCAATTTTTGTAGTAATAAAATGGGTGTTTCAAGAACATTTCCCCTAAGGCTTAAGAAGTAGCTTCTTTATCTTTTCCTTGGATTTAATTATGATAATAACATAATTTTTTATATTATTATCATTAATAATGACAAGTGATGTTTTAAAGATGAATTCCAAGGCTTGTTTTGTTTTTATTTTATGGATTGTGAAAACAAATATTTGTCAGTTGCTAAGGGCATACTGGGTTACCAGCCTTTTGTGTTAGTGGTGATTGACAAAGAGTTGACTTTGGGTCAGCAGTTGCCTTCAGCTGTAGTGGCTCTCAATTTGTTTGAAAGCACTTGTTAAGGTATTCTGAATGATTTTATAACATTACTTTTCTGCTAAACCAACTTCTGTGGTTGCTGCAGAAATGATGGGTGGTTACTAATGATACTCTTGAATAGGAGTGGAAATTAACAAGAAAGTAACCTCGTAGCAAAGGTCTCTGTCATTGTAGCAGATCTTACACTCTGCCTTTCAGAGACTACAAGTCTGTAGGCCTTTTGAATTAAAAAAAAAATACTACAGGTATTTTTATGAGCTTGAAAGATGATCCAGAGGTTTCCTTTGAAATCGCATTGCCAGGTTACTTATCTTAGGTGTTTTTGAAGTTTGGTGGGTTTGCAGGGTTTATTTGGAGTGGCATGTCCTCTTGTATTGTACTATGTGCTGTTCTTTCAGACCTACTTGCTGTGGCATTGAACAAGATGGGCATCCAGCAATGAAGCAGAAACTATTTGTATGTGTATTGGTTTGATCAAAGTTACATAATTACAGCTTTTGTTGGGCATTAATCATTCATGAATAGAAGCCTTTCAAGTAAAGAAAAATGTGACTCTTCTTATGACACAAAGCCAAATCTTTTTACTAGTCAGAGCAGCACTTCCAGAAAGGAGTGTTGTTTGTTCCCACCAAATCACTGATTCTAAACTCTTATGCAAGTATAAGTTCTGCTTGGTGTGCAGTCTTAATTATTTAAGAGCTACACATCTGTCTTTTCTAAAATAAACAGCCACTCTAGTATATGCTGTTCCAAGAACTATAACAAGAGCAGCTTTGTGTATTTGAACCACTTCTTATGTAATTTCCACTTCTGAAATGGTTCTGTTCAAGTGCTGAAGTGGTTCTGATCATGAAACCTCCGGTGTTCTTTATTTCTTCTGTTAGTCTCTTGCTTGTTTGGTAGGTAGGAGGTAAAACCTGAAAAAAGAGTCCAAACACATTGTCTTCAAACTGGTGATCATGCAAGGGAAGATACTCCCTTCCTCATAGCATTATTTCCCTGCCTGATGGTTTTCTTTATTCACTCCTTCTGTGTTTTCTTAAAAATTGCTTTATTGGCTAGTTTCTGATTTTGACTCACTTCTGCTTTTTTTTAAATTCATGCTGCATAACTGTCTATTCAGCACAGGAAAGTTTCAGAGATGGTCTCAATTTACACATACATAGAATCAGAATTTCATGCTGTTGTTTTGAAGGCTTCTCTGTCCTGCAAGCTCTGGCCATTGAATTTAGTTGTTTCGCTTTATAAGGGTAGATTTTTATGGAGAGATTTTGCTTTCCCCATTTCATTTTTCTCTGGATTCCCCACAGTGAATGGACCTCTTGCACTGACTGTTAGGCAGAATGTAATAAATATGTTTATTTGCATCTAGAATCACCATTTCAGCAATAAGCTTGCGTTGTGATGCCTTAGCATGAATCTACAATCACCTGGAATTTGTGAATGCTTTTTCCAGAATATAATGTATGCTTCCCAGCCTGAAGCAATTTGAGTGGCCTCTTAGTTTGCAAATGTCTTAAGAGGATCACAAATGGTTATAGGTTTTGTCAAGACAGGCAGGAAAGCAGAGGAGGAAGAGTTGTGCTCTGGGTTAAAAGTGAGTCATGAACATACAGAAAGTACAGTGACTGTGGAAGCCCTATCAAATGCCTCTGGGTCAAGATCAGAAGGGACATCCCCAAGGGGGATCTTAGATTAGGCATCTGCTACTGACCCCCAAACCAAGATGAAAAGGGCGAAGAAGCACTTAATCAGGGTTGCTTAAGCAACCTTTGGATAATAGATTTTGGGTCTTTTAGGTGACTTCAACTATCCAGATGTTCTTGGTAGAGCAATACAGCAGGTAACAACATCCACCAAGTTCCTGGAATGCATACAGGACTGCTTCCTCATACAAATGTTAGATGTGCTAGCCGGGAATGAGTCATGGCTGGACTTCCTGCTCACTAACCAAGGAGACCAGCTTTGTAATATCTTGCTTAGTGATGGCTTTGTCTGCAGTGATCACAATATTGTGGAGTTTGGGTCTGGTTGTGCACTGTGATGCTTAATAATAAGGCAAAGGAAAATGTTATGGAAAGAATCCTCCTAGGAGCCATCACAAGTCAGATGAAGCACATGATTAGGAAATACCAGCACAGGTTCACCAAGGCCAAACTGTGCTTGACAAACCTTCTACAGCCAAGTAACCTGCTTGGCTGATGTGGGACAAGCCATGGACGGTGTCTGCCTGTGTTTCTCCAAGGGTTTCTCTACAGTCTCCCACACCTCCTGGGGAGGCTGGTGTGTAACAAGCTGGACAAGCTGCCTTGCAGTGGGTGGGGTACTGACCACAGGCAGCAGCCAGACTGGGGTAAATGGCTCCTTTTCCAACTGGCAACCTGCCACAAGTGGGGTCCCCCAGGGATTGGTGTTGGTCCCAATGCTGTTTCATGTCTTCATGAGTGGTCATCCAGAGCACTTACAATCACTCAGGGATCAAGTGAACACTTTGGAAGGGAGAGCCATGCTGCAGGAAAACCTGTGTAGGCTGGGAGAGTGGGCAAAGAAGGACCTTATGAAGTTCAGCAAGGACAAGTGTAAGGTCTTCCATCTGAGAAAACAAATCCAGGAGTGCAGCACAGGCTGGGAACATGAGGCTGGGGAGCAGCTCTGTGGAAAGGGACCAGGGAGTCACAGTGAGCAGCAAGCTCAATATGAGTGAGCAGTGTGCTGCTGGAGCAAAGGAACCCGGTGAGATCTTGGGCTGCATCAACAGGAGCATCAGCAGCAGAGCTTATCCCATTCTTGTTGTTTGTCAGGCCACACCTGGAATGCTGTTGTCAGTTTTGGTCTCCGCTGTGCAAAAAAGACACGGACAGGCTGGAGAGGGTGGAAAGAAGGGCTAGGAAGCCTGACGTATAGGAGAGGCTGAGAGAGTTGGGTTTGTTCAACCTTGAGAAATGAAGGTTGAGGGGAACTTAACCACCATGTTGCAGTATTTGAAAGGTGGTTACAAAGAAGATAGAGATTCTATTTTTACAAGGGGTCACATGGAAAAGGAGAGGGATAATGGGTTAAAGTTACTCCTGGGGATATTCCACTTGAACACAAGTGGAAATGTTTCACAGTGAAAACAATCAGCCAGTGGAATAATCTTCCTAGAATTGGTGGATTCCCCAGTGTGGGGCATTTTTGACGCTTAGCTTGACTGGGTGCTTGGCTGTCTTGTCTAGATCATGCTTTTGTCAAGAAAAGTTGAACCTCTTGAGGTCCCTTCCAACCTGCTGTTTAGTGATTCTGTGCTGAGTTAGAACTCCATGTCTAAATTATTTGGGCAATTTGAAAATTTCACTTTGTATATAGTGATTCTTTTAAATATTTTAATTTAAAATCAGTTATTTCACTGAGGTCTAGGATGCAAAGATGACAGGGTGTTGTTATTATGAAAATGGGCAAAGTGTTTAGCCATAATATTACTGATAAGGAACAGAAATCCGCTTTTAGCAAACTGATGCCTGAATTCTTACTTTTTACACAGACTGCATCCTCGGCTATTAAAGGTGCTATCCAGTTGGGAATAGGATACACAGTAGGAAATCTTACATCAAAACCAGACAGAGATGTTCTTATGCAAGACTTCTATGTAGTAGAAAGTGTTTTTCTACCAAGGTAAGAGCAAGCATATTGGATTTTTCTTCAATCACATTTCATAATTAAACTCTTAACTAGGTGTTTTGAACTAGGTTTGTTTTCCAGTTCTAACAATTGTGTTAACATATAATGTATGAAACTTGAAAATTATCTGGTCTTCATATTGTCATTGAAAATGTAGGGAGAGAATTATTGGAAAGGTCACACTTCATCTGAAGATTTGAGAGTTACATTTATAGAAAGGGAAAGTAATTTTGACACTTTCAATTAAAGGAGCTGTCAATTTGATTTTGAAGTGATTTGTGGATCTGACATTCACATTTGATTAGTTGTATATTAGTTTCTGAAAATAATAATGATATTTTGTTGGGAGTTTTAAAAATTTATGAAAATTCAAGTCCTACTATTTTAAGTATAATATAAAAATTTATACTACAAAGTTGCCTTATATTTACACTATAAAATTCTATCCAGGGTTCTAGTCTGTGACAACAGTCAGCTTCTACAAGCTGTGCTGATTACAGATTGTTACTTTTACTGCTTTGCCACCTCAGCTTGTATCACTGACAAGTTGATGGTATAGAAATTGTAACAATACTGTTATGCTGATAAGGGAAGTCAAGGTCTTACTGATTTTTGGTGTTCAGAAGATGGCGTACAGTGCCATGTACCCTTTCCAAGTTACATATGCTACCAAGAGATGAAGAAGGTTTAGGAGAAACGTATTTCAAAACCAGGACGACTTACTCTGAGTGTTTTCTGGGTTTTCAAAAGTGCTAAATACAGTCATTTCAGTAAGGACGTGGTATCTATGTAATCTTTCCTGGATTTGGGATTGATTTCTATCAGTTTTTCAAAGTTTTGTTCATTTGCAGTTCAAATGCTACTTCATAAGCTGTTTCGAATAATTTATAATCCTTAGTATTTACTGGTGTCACTAAACCAAGTTAAATTAACAGTCTACAAAATAATTGCAGACACTTGAAATTTTGTTATTTCCTCATGTAAATTTCCTTGATTTTCGTTGAAGTGATATATCCTTAAGGGAAAAACAAAATCTTATGTGAAATAAAGCTTTTACATTAGTTGCTAGTAGCTGAAGGTATTCATATCCTTGTTTTGGTGTTAATGATAGAGTTTGTGCACAGGTCAGTAGTCTTTCTCTTGTAGATTAGGTAGATATAGAGAAGCTAGCCATATGCATGTGTTTTCATACCCTATAATCACGAAATGTTGTTTGAAACATCCAACTTACAGGTGAGCAATTTGCATATTATGTAACAAAGGTTTTATTGGTGAGAAAAATGTCTGCCTATGACAGTGATAGAGGCTTCTGTGGTACATCAGCTTTGTTCATGGAAACTAAATGGAGAGCCTACATGCTAAAATTGTTTTATTACATAGCATCGTTTGAGAAAGAAAATTTATTCTCTTTCTTTTTAGACATAGTTTTAAAAGAATAAGTAAAATTAAATGGTTTTTAGTCCATTGCATTGCATGTGCCTTCTTTCCCGTGAGACTCACATGCATGTACACACAGAAATGAGATTTCTTTGCTTTGTATTAGTATTACAAAAGAGCTAGGAGACATCCCTTCTGGTTTAAAACAAAAACAAAAGGCAGAAGGATGAGACTGATTGCACTAATACAAAATTTGATAGAAAAGCTTTAGTAGTACCTTTCCAGACTGTTTCCTATAAAAAATAAATATTTTGAGGAAAATCAGACAAAGTAATGGGTAAAGCAGTGTAGTTTTGGGTTTGGGGTTTTTTTTTGTTTGTTTGTTTTTTTGTTTGTTTTTTTTGCATAGCTAGGTAGTAAGCAGTATATAGCATAGTGAGAGATCTTGACTGTAACAAAGAGCTGCTCTATAAAGAGCACTGGTTGACAACATTGTCTATGGAGCTAAAAGTTGGCTGTCTGCAGCAACCTCTTCAAACAACACTTGATTTCTTATGCTGATGCACAGAAATGTCAAATTTCAAATCCTTGCTGTGTCTCAGTGTAACATCCACTTTTATTTATCTAAAAAAATTCAACCAGAAATGTATTTACTGTGCATAAATTTTAATACTTTAGGATTGCACAAAATTAATATGGCATTCTTTCTTACTGGTTCAGGGTATTGGGATGTTGTTTTATGATGGCATTATGTGGATTGGTCCTGAGTCATGTCTATAGGTAACTTCATTACCCATGTTTGAAGTAAAAAGCAAAGATTGCACATTCTTTACAGCTGGGGCTGCACTCCCAAGGTGCACCTCAGGTGCTCTTCACTTTTTTCTAGGGGGGTACCTACATATGATGGCAGCATTGTTAAAAGTAATTACTGTAATGACTTTTTTTTAGTCCCCTTTGGATTAGTCCGGGTTGAAGCAATTAGTGGAAATTAGTTACACCAGCAGGTGAAGTGTGTTGACCTCTACCTGGGGGTACCCTGGAGCAAACTGAGGTTGAGTAAACTTTTTGCAGAAGTTTGCAGCTGAAGGAGAACCTAACAGTGCAGCAAGAGAGGTGCTGAAATGCGCTTACCCAGCAAGTCACAGTACTTTTCCACTTGCTTTGGGTACAATTCATCTGCAACTTCAAACAGGCTGTCAGCTGAACTTCCCCTTCATTTTCACAACTTCACAGCAACCTGCCTCTTCATATGGTGTTCTGCTCCACCCTCCTCCCATGTTTTCCCTGCCTTACCTGTGTCTAGCAGTGAGGTGAGAAGACTGTTTTTCAGTCATGGGCACACCTGCTTCTTAGCAACAGGGGCACTGTTAGGGTGGCAGGGGTAAGATAGACCTAAGCTAGTAGAAATGCAATGCAGCCTGTGCACCATTGAGCAGAAGAGTGTTATATCTGCCCTTTTATAGTTAGGGGAAAATAGTTAACACTTGTTTATGAATTTTATTCATTGAAGAGGATAGTCTCTGCATACCTCTCAGGTCCTGAAATAACCCTCAACCAGTATCTCTGCTTCAGTAGTCATACTGAAGCATTCAGGATTCATTAAGAAGGGAGAAAAACGCCAGGGAAAAAAGTGGTTAGGTCAGATCTGAACATAACTGCTCTGCATATTGTGGGAGCTGCTGATCTAAATCAGAAGTAACTCACTGGATTACAGGTTATTCCTGGTCCAGAGTTACTCTGTAACTGTGTTAAATTGGTCAGAGTTTAGCCCAGCTTAATTTATGTGTTTATTTCTGGAAGTGACTTTGAGTGAAGTACAGGTGTCTCTGTACAATGGGTGGATTTGAATTGCAAAGGTGCTTGCCTTTATTTGCACATTGTAACGGTGGAGGGCCTTTCATCCCTTTTTCTTCAAGCTCCCCAGGAGTTTGTATAACATGCTGGTTTTGGAAAATGAGATACTACGGGAAGCTGCTGTAATGGTGCTCATTGAGAACCACCATCCAGATGAAGTTAAAATGGTGCTATGCAAATTTGCTTCTAGGATGGAGAAATACTGCACTGACCTACTGATTCTGAAGATATGTCTGAAGTTTGCACCCTACTCACTTAATAGAGTGAAACCACAAGGGAAACCACTCCGAGTAACCTCTTTTCTGGCTTTTCAACTCTGCTTTGGAAATCCAGCAACAGAGGTGCTTACCTGGTGTTGGTACTGCTGCAACAGTGGCTGGAGGGTTCAGTGGGAAGATTGTTCATCATGCATGTGCTCTCTATGCTCTGTCCTGGGACTAGCTGTGTGGGACATACTTGTCTGTCTTCCTTGGCTAGAAGCAGTTCCTGATGGCACAATTTGCTTCCAGTTAGTTGTTTGTACAATGTGACTTCAGCAATATTTTGTCAGCCCTTTGACTTGGCTGTGGTGCTGGCTCCCAGTGAGATGGCCTTGGTTAGAATGGCTCATTGCTCATCTGCAAGCCTAGATATGGCAGGCAGTGGTGGCTCAAACTGGTCACTGGGCCATGGGGCTGCGCAGCTGCTTGTAAATTAGCAGTGTAGGCAGCTTATTAAGCTCTTCCAGCAGACACAGAAAGGAGGTGCATTTTCTGTGGTGATTGAGAAACCAAACAGAAGCCGCTCCATTATATCAGCTAATTTTGGCTATGAAGCTTCAGAAATGCAGAATGTTTCAAGCAAGATGATATGTTTTAGCCTGCATTCTTTTGTTTTCTTAGATGGAGGTTGCTTCTGAGCACAGCTGTTGAGTTTGACCTTTTTTGCAGCAAGTTGTTAGTCAATTTTATGCACTTCCCTTCCTAATACACTTTTATTGCAGGGTCTAGACCCTGCATATTGAGAACAGTTGCTATGGTTTCTAATTGAGCTGGAAAGTGTGTTAGATGCTGATGACCTGTATGCACTCTGCAGCTACAGTCTATATACTGAACTAGTTAGTTTACAAATTGCCTTCTCGTGATGCTAAAGAAAGATTATTCATTAATAATCTTTCTGCTCTTTAATGTCAGAAGCTTACCATTGTATTGTGATAGCATTTGAATAACAGCCCAAATAAGTAGCCAAAAGTACTAAGAAAGTAAAACCTTTACTTGGCCAGTCTGGGTTCTACCTTACATCTAAAACTGAAGTGTACTGCTTTCTAGTATGTTTTTGAGGACTGGTTGAGAAAACTGATACTTAGCCTTGGAAATAACTTTGTACCAAACCTGTATCACAGGTTAGCTGATGGGCTAAGTAGTGTATTTGTAATATAGAATGCTCTACAGGTTCAGTGTGACTAGTGTTTGAACGTTCACACTGATAATGATTTGTAGGGTAACTTACACCATGATACATCTTTCTAGTGGGAAGTTTCACAAGGAAGATAAAGAGACCTGAATATTCTGATAAAGTGCTGCTGCTCTTCCTTGATGCTTTGGTTGCAGAGATGCACAGAATTACTCAAGTTCTTATAGGGTTTTTATGGTTTGTGATTGAGTGATAACACAGAGAGGAGGATGCAAAACAGATATTAGAAATGGGGATACTTTGGTGATAAGAGCAAAATGTGGTATGAACTACTGGACTCAGCTACTTCTGTTACCAACAAATTATTTGTAAACATCTGATAACCCGGATAGCTGTATGGTTATGTAGACTGCTTACACTACTTTTCAAGTACTCTGAGATCCTGTATTTTAGTAGCATTTCCAGTTGGTTATGAAATAATCATATCTTCGTAAGTGTAAGTAAATGCTTCTGTATTTAGCTGTTACATAGATATGATTGACTTGACTTGTCTTTAAGTTACTTACTACTCCTAGCTGTATTTCAAAGCTGATTTGAAGGGAACTGCTTAGGACAGCATTTGGTAACCGAAAATTTAGGAAAACGTAAGTGAGAAAAAATGATATTACCATTGGACTTTAACCCACAGTATGAAGAAAACACAGACGCCCCTATTTGTTCAGATAAACATGATACCTACTTAATTCATGTGGGAAATGAAGGAATGCCTTCCTGAAATTACATACAGGAAAGAAACATACCAAAGCATTACCTGACCTCTAGCATGTATTTGTTTGATACAGTTTTTAGAGCTGAAACACATTTTGATGAATTTTTAAAAGCAGCTGTATTTGAGGGCAATGAAACTGCAATTAGATAATCTTAGTTTTTAATGTTTGGAGCATTTAGCTTTAGACATTTTATTTTGATTTACAATCTAAAAAACGAATTGCTTTCACTGAAAGAACTGAGGTGTTCCTCCTCTTCAGTTTTTTTACAATACACACAAGAGTTATATATGGGGTCACAATTACAGACTAATTCTTTTGTTAACAGCTCCATCAAAGCCTTTTAACAATCCTTAGTGACGAAGGCTTGCTACCAAGATATGCAGCTGACTTTCTCTGCCTGTTCAGATAGGTGTGGTATCTCCTGAGCACATCCTGTCAGGGTGAGGCCATAGCGAAGAAAAGCTGCCAAGAAATTTATCTGGTGTCTTGTTAAGCAAATTTTTACAGCCATGGCATTAGCCATTAAAAATGTTATTAGTTTTACTTCACTTTTAGTTTAATATTGCACCACCTATGCTTTAATACCCTCTCAGCATTTACAAAGACACAGGCTAAGATGCACTTACTGTCATTTCTAGGTGTGCTTGATTTAAAAAAACCAACACAGTTAAAGTATTAAACCAAACTTGCATTTTAAGATTAGTCTCTCTTCTTTAGTCCGCCTACTAATATTTTTCTTTTGTGTGGTAAAACAGCTAAGGTTATTAAAATACCTCATAAGTTGCAATTGCTTCCTAATCTTTCCAAAGCCTGTATTCTGTTGTCATAGCTCGTATAGAAAGACTTGAATTCCTCACGATTGCCAGAATCAGAGCTAATTTTAAAAGTCTTTATCTTTGTTTTTCTGGTAGACCTGTGCTTAAACTAGCTGAGAGAGAAATTACATGGTTACCCCCTTTCTTATTATGTCCAAAGAACCATTTTGCAGATTTAACTTTTCGTCAATAGATCATGGGCATTTTTCTTGTTCAATTTCAAAGATGTAATCATCCTCTTGAAACTCCCTAGACTGGTTAAGAATCATTATATGTAGTGCTTTGCACATACACTTTAATCTCATGACAGTGAAACTGTAAAGTACATCAAGAAAATGTGGAGAGAAACCACAGAATACATTCTTTCAATAGCTAATAGAGTGGAATGTGAATAATTCTAAATAGGGTAGGGATGTACTTATATCAAGCATTCTGTACAGTGGAGTTTGTCCTTTTCCAGCAAGGGCAAGATCATATTCAATTCATACTTGTTATATGAGCTTTAAATTGATAAGAAATTTGAAAGGTTTCCATTACTCTTAGAAATTACTGGAAGTGAGGGTGCTTTTTCTGTTGAAAGTACCATCAAGAAAGCATTAAAAACTGTTTTTCAGAGTACTAACAAGAAATCTTAAATTTGTGTCAAGCTCGCTTCATGAATTACTGAATTTACTGTTGGGATCAGTAAACTATTCTGTTAGGAAGTGAAGCTGAAACTAATTAATATCATGCACAGAAAGAGTAGGGTATGGTCAAATACTCTGTAGACCTTAAACAGAAGGTGTTTCATAAAGATTATTTAATAAAGAATAAGAAAAGTTGTCCGCATAGAGAAATTGACTGTTATATTTATAATAAAGTGTCTGATATGCTCTAAATACACGGAATTGCCGTCTGTGTAGAAGCGGTTCCAAAATATTTGCTCTGTTTTGCAATAAATCTCCACTTGCTGTGCATTACTGTGCACCTGCTGACCCATCGTTGGTCATTTTACTCCATGTGCCATTACAAAATGACTCAGAACTGTCCTATTGTCATAGCAGATTTATGGAAGTATTTAGTACTGAAATGTAGCACTTCATTAAAAAGTTTGGATGCTTCATATTCCCTGACAATTATGTGACACTTCAGTAGAGAACACTCTGTTCTATTCTTTTCTGCATCTTATGACAATTAAATGCATTTACAAGTATGACTCCAGGTTTCCAGGGTAGCTATATGGCCACTGGGGCATCCTCATACTGGACAAAAATTCAGTGAGTCACAACCAGCTATATAAAACTTAATGTCTGACAAATATGGCAGTGTTCTGAGCAGCTGAAACACCTTATGAAAGACCATTTTTGTATCTTAACTGTAAAGAAACACTACCATCTTTAGCTTTTATCCTACTGATTTCCATTTTTAGCTCTATAAGGGAGCAATAAAGTATATGTGAATTTGATTTTGGTATCTTGGAGTGGTACTGCGGTAAGTATAAAGTGATCAGAGAAGTTCATTAGGACCAGGCAGCCTTCACTACTACCTGTAGGGTTTAGCACACCAAGAAGCAGCAGTATTCTATAGTCTTTGTATGTGTCATTGGTCAACCACAAGCATCTTTTTATGTGTGAGTTCCAGAAAGAAATCTGTTTGATTTTTTTTTTTCCCTCCTCACATCTCCTGTTCAAGAGTCTGAAGTGTTATACATTTCTGAGAAAGCATGTTCACCTGCTGTCACTGAAACAATTTGTTTAGTGGGGGCTTGGCAGCATGCATGCAGGGACACCTAGGTGGGATGAGCAGGCTTCTGTTGTAAAACTGTTAATGAAAGGTGGCAAGTTCATATGACAAGTATTAATTGTACAGGATGAAAGCTCTTAAATTCTTCCATTATATTTAATTTTTATTCTCTTTTTCAGGAATGTTGCTTAACATTTATTGCTTTTCGTATCTGTGTGAATTTGTAGCCTTTTTTAATTTTTGGTGTCCTTTGGATATTCTTTTTTGCCCAGCCTAATGGTACATTCTGCATTACTGAATAATTTAGTTATGATAAATGAGTAAAGAAGTGCTGGAAAAGCTGATTTCAGCAACTGTGTCAAGTCTTGGATATTGTATTTCTCTATTTATCAAACCATTCAGACACTGGCCAAACTGATAAGAGCAGTAAAACAGAACAGCATTTTACTCTTATCAAGGACAGTAAAATGCAACAGCCCAACCTTGGAGAAATAGATAAAGGACGTAACCTAGGCAAACAGAAGTAATGCAAAATGCAAGCAGGATGCCAGCTCAGCTCTGCAAGGCTGGCAAAGTTGAAGTTGTACAAAACAATGATATTGCACTTACTCAGAAGCAGGGATCAAGAAACAGCCACAGAGAAAGAACACTGGACGTTGAAGAGAGGCCCCAAAGAACATATAAGGACTTCTGATAAGGGGAATGATTATGTCAAATAAAGTCAAGTAAGAGGGGATAGCTAATGAATATACAGTCAGTGAGTATGATAAAAACTCTGTTCACATGACTCTTGGGGCACTTGATTAGAGGAAAGATCCCCAGAGTGACCAGTATGCTGTAATAAAGGCCTGCTTTCTAATACTCAAAAATATGTTAGAAAGTTTCTATCTGGCTGATTCCAGTACCAAAACTTTATCTAAAAGGTGTTCTTGTTTGTTTTGAAATCACAGTGTAGAATTTTACTGCTGCTTAAAAGACCTCAGTTTCTATCATAAATGAATCCATGGGCATGGTAAAACTATAGGGTTTTTTTTGAAATCTAGCAGTATTCATTTCGTAACTCAGGCTAAAAATACAGTGAGATGATAAATATAAAACAAGGAAAAGAGTTAAGGAGTACAGGTAACAAACAGAAGCCATAGAGTAGCAGGAAAGCCGTGACATAGTCACCACCACAGGAACATGGTGGGATGACCAGAGTGATGCACTGAATGGCTACAAGCTCTTCAGAAGGAGAGGGGGTGGGGTGGCTCTGTACATTAGGAAGTGTTTTGACTTTACAGAGCTCAAGGATAGTGATGAGAGGGTTGACTGCCTATGGGTGACAATCAGGGGGAAGGCTGAAAAGGCAGATATCCTGGAGGGAGTCTGTTATAGACCTCCCAACCAGGATGAGGAGGTGGATGAACTATTTTACAATCAGGTGGCTGATGTTTCATGCTTGTCAGCCCTTGTTCTTGTGGGCAATTTTAACCTGCCAGATGTCTGCTGGAAATTCAGCATCAGAGAGGAGGCAGTCTAGGAGATTTCTGGAGTGTCTGAAGCTAACTTCCCAACACAGTTGGGAAGCCAGCCCACCAGGGGAGCTGCCCTGCTGGATCTGCTGCTTACAAACAGAGAAGGGCTGGTGGGAGATGCCATGGTGGGAGCAATCTTAAGCACAGCGACCATGACACCAGAGTTTCAATACTCAGTGGAGTCAGTCTCTACCCTGGACTTCTGGAATGCAGACTTTGTCCTGTTCATGTTTAAACATGATCTTTATGCAAATGCATACAGGTGGTGAAAACCTTAATTTCCTTTAAGGTGAGAAAAAGGAATTTGCTGGCAATGTCTCTCACAAACATTTCTATTAATGGTTAATGGTGATAGAGAGCTTTATCTAAATTTATGCACTTTCCTGAGCTGGCAAACAGTCAAGTTAGGCATCTTTATGGTGAAACTAGCTGCTAATAATTGCTCAGTGATTTGGTTTGTTTTGTTTTTGTTTTCAGTGAAGGGAGCAATCTTACCCCTGCTCATCATTACCCTGACTTCAGATTTAAGACATATGCACCTCTTGCCTTCCGCTATTTCAGAGAACTTTTTGGTATCAAGCCTGATGACTATTTGGTAAGAGCCTGCAGTTTTCCTTTGAGTTACAAATTATTATAGAGCATGCTAGATTCGTTGTGGCAGAAAAGGATTCTTAAAGGGTGCCCTTTAAGGGTGCCCTTTAATCAATAAGAAACTTTGTGTGTGGAGGGGTATATAACTAGTGAATATTTTTAATGTTTACAAAAATTTTAATGCTTTATCTTTGAGATTATTTGTATAAAAAACCTGCTTTGTTAATTGACTAGAGCAACATCCATGTCATTCAGATAATTTTTCTAGAGAAGTTATGATCAGTAGTTGTGTGACTTTTATCAATTCAGTTCTAATTAAGTGCTTTTGTGTGATTTGTGTTACACAGTTCATTACAAAATGAAGTCTGCAAACGTTCCTGTCTAGCTTTGAGGAACATGGACAGCAGACTAAAAAGGAAGCGTTTTAGAATGCCTCCTTTGTTCTCTTTATTTCATAAATTGAAGACTTATTCTTTCATCGTTTACACAAGAAAAAAAATTACGAATTTGCTGACATTGTAAAAGCAGGCTTTAATTGGTGGAGCCACTTTATACACTGCTAGGACAAGTATCCATTATTTTATTTCTCCTGTAGTTCTGCTTTTTGAAGGGTGGAGTAAATGTTGAACAGGATTGTCTTCTAGATGTTTGCCCATCTTCTAGACATTTGCCCAGTGTTCTGTTTGTTTCGTGGTGGGTCACCCAAGAAATCAGAATTCTGATACAAATTAGCAACTTTATAAGTCAGGGTTTTATTGTGCACTTTTTTGGATGAGTTTTAAAATCCTTTTGTTCCATTATTGATAATAGCTTCTTTAAAACCAGAAGAATTTTAAAAGGCTTGGGTGAATAAAAAAGAAAAATTCATTAAATGGTTCTGAAATATCAATATATACTACTACTACTAAATAAATTGTTTCTATTGTGTCCAAGGGTGCTTTAACGGGGTTTCCTTCCTATATGGACAATAAGCCTGAAAGCAAAACTTAGCTGGTTTTGCTTTTATAAAGTTGAATGTGGGTGTCTTAATGTGGGTGTCTTATTTTAATTCTTTAGTGCTATGTATGGATTTTGTGTTACTAGTCCTCATGACACTAGTTATATATAAAAAAAGATAGTTAATTTGAATTATAACGGTAGTAGCAAGGAAATAAAATTTTTTGGGAATTTTATAAATCATAGAGTAGTAGAATGGTTTAGATTGGAAGGGGCTTAAAGATGATTTATTCCAGCTTTATTCCACCTTCCCCTAGACCAGGTTGCTCAAAGCCCCATTCAGCCTTGTATTGAACACTTCTAGAGATGGGGCATCTACAGCTTCTCTAGACCATACATTCCAGCACCTTGCCATCCTTAGAGTGAAGAATTTCTTTCTTCCATTGACCACAACTCTTAGAGCGTGACTAATTCCCTATCCACTGAGTGACCCATCCATCAAATCTATGCCTCTCCAGTTTAGAGACAAGGACATCATGGGTGATAGTAGTGTCATTATGTAATGTGTTATTTATCTTGCTTCTTTTTATGGACTTGGCAAAAGCTGAAGTATGTGGGCTGTGTTGCCAGCTACTAAAAAGACTGTGCTTCCTAGAGTAAAGTTATCACCTATAACTTCTTTTCCATCTAAGGAAGCCTTTGCAGTAGCAGAACTTAAAAGTTTATACAAAGACTTCGTGCTGTGAATAAGATTTGTGACAGTCAGTTTAAGTACAAAAAGACTATTCCCTGAGGGAAGTTCCAAGTATGTTCCAACATGTTGCAGATTCTTTTTTCTCCTGGCATGCGAAAATACAAAAATGGTATGTGGTAAGTATTAAATGATTGTCCAGCTGTGGCTGAAAGGGCATGTGAAGTAAAATAAGAAGAGTAGAAATTACAGCAAGCATATGTGAGTTTACACTGTTAATTTGAAGTGACAAAGCTCAAGATTCAAAGCTTCACCTTTTCCAAGGAGGATAAGCAGTAACACACTGTAGGAGTCAGACAGGATAACAAGCGTAAATACATTTGATCAGCAGGTAAAATTAAATTGTCACTGGAAACTTCATGGAGTGCTGTCATTTTGTAGAGAAACTTCTTGATCATAAATACTCAGTTGTCAGGTCTTGGGGATTTTCCTACCTTTTGGTTTTGATTTGCCTTTCAGAGGTGTCCAGTCCAAACTATCTGGGCCCTTTGTATAGCAGCATTTGGTGGGTGGACTTTTTTACAGAAATGCATACCACTGGAAAATGACCAACGCAGAGTGTAGGTCAATGTCTTGTGCTTATGTTATACTGTTCTATTGAGCCTTAATGTTTAGGATAATTGCAGTCAAATGTTTATTACAGTGACAGTTATTCATGAAGATTTAAATATTTTGGCAAGAAAAATGCAATTGCTGCAGTACAGCTGCTGATTTGGTCTAGAGGTTTGTAGCATTATAGTGTGGTATGGCCAGTCTGTCTGTAGAAAATTGCAACTCTAGGATTAACAAGAAAGCTATTTTCTATTAATTGGAATTGAGTAGAAGCAGGGAGAGGAAATATTTATAAATCATGCAAAATTCGCTTTAAAATTGTGAGCCCTAGCTGGAGCTAGGATAGAAGATGCATTAAGGCAATGGCATGAGTCCATAGGAAACATGCTTCTTTAGCTCAAGTGCTCATGAAAGAACATATTTATAAGATTTTCTGGTATCACTGTCTTGAAGTTTAATATAAACAGATTTTTCTATGGTTTTGAGCTTCATGTCTACTCTCCATTTAATTTGAATGAAGTTTGGAATAGTGAACACTTAATAAATGTACATTAGTCTCTATATGAGTATGGTTCTACTAGTAAGGGGGGTAGTCTTTGGTGCCTTTTTCCTCCTTAATGTGATTGTAATTCTTAATGTGTCCTGTGGAAGCGGAGGCCTGTCTAAATATGCAATATAGTAGTCCTTCAAATTCCAGTTTTTCTTGCTTACTGGTATTGAGTTTTTTTCTGTTTCAAGCCACTTTCAATCATAAAACTAGTAAAAGATTTTAGAAATTAGTCACTATACTAAAATTAGTAGCTATAGCTATACCAACTTTATCAGTCTAATAGTTTCAATCCCAGTTGCACAGAATAGGATTTGCCTGTTTATCTACAATGAGAAACCTCTCCTCCCAGTTTATTTTTCTACCATCTTGTATCTGTTTCTTTCAAAAAATGGATGTGAAAAGCAAACAGTTCAAGTGAAAATGTCTTCTCAAAAGTTTTTGACTCAGAATTTGCTATGCTGACAGCATGGAGATTGACTCCTTTGACCTCAACCGCTGGCTTCACTCCAAAGGAACGTTCACCTGTTGCTTTGGGACATGAAGAGGGACCATATGCTCAGGTGCCAGCTGCTTTTCTATGGTTGTGCAGCATGGCCTGGGCAAAGTCACCTGACAAACCCCAGCCTGCAGCAGTACTGTTGCTACCTGATCCTCTTGTGCCTACTTGAACCTGCAGTTCTTCATATTAAACTTGTGTTTGGGTAATGCATGCATTGGCAGTGAAAAGCAATTCTTGTCTCTTCCAGTACTCAATCTGCAGTGAACCTTTAATTGAATTATCCAACCCAGGTGCCAGTGGGTCCTTATTTTTTGTAACTAGTGGTGATGAATTCATCATCAAAACAGTTCAACACAAAGAGGCTGAGTTTCTTCAGAAGCTTTTGCCAGGTTATTATATGGTAAGTAATTGAAGACTGTATTTTACCTCTATTTCTTATGTTTCATGTCGCACTTCTGAAGATTCAGTTTCATTTGTCTTAAAATATTTCACTGGGTTTATCTGTACTTTTTGTAGTGTTTTTTACATTTTTACCTGCCTTTCTACTTCATGCCCTACACACCCAAGAGAAAGAATAGATATAAATCAATAATATATTTAAGATAAGAATTGGTGCTCTTTTAGCATTCGAGCTGAATGTCGTAATCTTATTTGATACCAAACTTTGCTTCTAATAAGCTAGTAACAAAATAAGGTTTCTAAATTTCTAATTCAGTTTTTTTCTCCATTTTGTGTTTGTCTACCCTCTGCATTTCACTCAGAGTGGACAAAGAAACTAGACTGGTCAGTTTCCCTTTTGTTTCCAACTACTTCTAATTTCTATTTCTCATGTATTAAAGCAATGATGTTAAAGATATTTTAATCCATGTAATTTGTTCAATACTTAATTTTTAAATTGAGCCTTTTGAGGGATGATTCTAAGTCCATTGTATTGGATTTTGTGTGTCATCTGAAGGGAAAACCATTCATTAAAAAATAAGAAGAATTTTTTTTTTTTAACAAAAGTCACTCAAACATATAAACAGACATTCTTCTGGGTGGTATGTGGGACTTTCTATTATTAGAACGTGACTGGCTTTCTTTTCTTGCTTTGTCTTCTGAAGTAAATACTTGAAAAATTACTCTCTCACTTATACTAAAAATGAGGAATGTTGTCATTATTGCACTAAAGTAACGTGGATTCACTGTGTGTGTAAAAAAAAAAAAATTAAAAAAAAGGTGTGTACTGACACATCAAAAAGGACAATGGTAGCAGGTACTTTTTTGTTGTTCCTAATCATGATAATCCACTCAGCGTAAGTTTGAGTTATTACAAGTACATATAATGCCAGTTTGTATTGTTTTTGGGAATTTCTCACTGCTGTGCAATGGCTTCCAAAGTATAAAACTTCAATGACTATGATTATTTCTGTGAAAGTACTTTCTTCTGATAGTTGTATATTGTGATTTTAGTAAGATCTGAAGTAGCATTTCCCCTTCTTTGTTTTTCATGCCAAAGACTGAGAACAGTTGTATTCAGAAGGAGGATTTTCTTTCTCACCTGTTATCTTCTCCTACCTAATTTATTTTACCTGTTGTGAAATTTGGATTATTTCACACTTTTCTGTTCTGATGGTCAGTTCTGATCCTGTTATGACCTCACACTTCTTTGGAAATAACTTAGTCATTTGGCACTAACTCTTGAGTGTGAAAAGCCTCATGCAGACAGGGGTTCTGTTTTTCAGAATCCAAGTCAAGATAACGAGAACTACATTTGACCCAAACTCCTTCCAGCAGGTAAAATGCAAAGGTTGTTCAGGTCAGATAAAAGAAATTAAGTCTTTGGGATGCTCTTAGGTTTGGCCTAGTCTGTTCTTTTCTGTCAGAAGGAGAAATCTGCCATAAATGTAGTTACTGGTCTGCTCTTGGCCTTTAAGTTCCTGGCAAGAAGGCAGTGCCTATGCTAGCTTTCTGGAATAGAAACCCACAAAGATAATCAACTGGTTAAAGAAACTATGCTGAATAAGAAAATATTCACATTTTTCTTCATATTTATTAATGTTCTTTGCTGTTTAAAAAAAAAACACTTTCTTAAGCATCATTGAAAATAGACATATTTAAACACATCTCTTTTGTTTTAGAATCTGAACCAGAATCCAAGGACTCTTCTTCCCAAATTTTATGGGTTATACTGCGTTCAGTCAGGAGGCATTAATATTAGAATTGTTGTCATGAACAATGTTTTGCCACGAGCCTTGAAAATGCATTTCACGTACGACTTGAAAGGCTCTACATACAAACGGAGAGCATCAAGAAAAGAGAGGGAGAAGTCCAACCCTACATTCAAAGACCTGGACTTCCTGCAAGATATGCATGAAGGATTGTATTTTGACTCTGAAACACACAGTGCACTAATGAAAACACTACAGCGGGATTGTCGGGTGAGTATATATTTAAACTTGTGTTCACCTCTGCTCTAAATTTAGTCAGTACAGGTTATTAACCTCCATTTGTTTTCCGTGCTGTTTAAGGAGGGATAGCTATGGATGTCAGAGCACTGATGAAGCCTGTATTTTAGTTAAGCTAATGTGATCTGAGATCACAGTCATAGAATAGAATGTCCATGTACATTTTGAACACCAACAGACTGGGGACCGGGAGCCCTTCCCTCACTGCAGAACAGGTTCCAGTGCTTGACCACCATCTCACTGAAGAACTTTTTTTCTATCCACTCTGAACTTCCCCAATGCAGCTTTGAGTTTTTCCCTTGCATCCTATCAGCAGGTACCAGAGATCAGCACCACCCTTTCTGCAACCCTCAAACCTAATATCCTCCTCTGCTCCTCACGAATCATGCCCTGTAGTCCTTTCACCATCTTTGTTGCCTTCCTTTGGACACATTCTAATATTTGATATCCTCCTTACACTGTAGAGCCCAAAGCTGCATGCAGTTCTTGAGGTGAGGCTGCACCAATGCTGAATGTAGTGGGACAATTACCTCTTTCAAACCAGCTGGCTGTACTGTGCTCAGTGTACCCCAGGATATAGCTGGACATTCTGGACACCAGGGTACATTGCTGACTGGCTAAGTTTATCATCTAGGACAACCCTAATTTCCATGGCTATCCCTCTATTTCTCTGTACATCTAGGATTGAAACTGATCCACCTGTGGCAGTACAGATTAATACTGGGATGAAGTCCAGTAGATTTGATGATGATGATTTCCATTAATTTGGACATGTTAATTCCTTTTTTCTCAGGGCATAATTTCCTGTGGAACCCTTATTATGTATGATAAACTGTGTGTAGAGCTGCTGTGAATTTGTCTCTTGGTTAGCTAGGAATGGGAAGGCAGGCCTAGTGGCAGCAATCTTATTTTTAGAGAAAGGTAATTTCGTCCTCAGCTGAAAAGTCCAGCATAAAAGCAGTCCTATCATTGCTCTTTGAGAGGACCTTTGGTGAATGGAATCAATTCCTATTATGGACAAAGAAAATTGCTGTAAATTTTTTTTTTCCTGTAGCATGGATAAGAAAATATAAAGTAGGAAAAGGGCGACTCCTAACCTCTCAAAGCTTCCCAGGATTCTTGGGGTTTTGGAGAGAAAAAATATGCTTTGTCTGAGGGAAATAATAAGAATTTCACAATAAAAATGTAAAATGGATAGTCTAAACTCGCCACACAGAAGAGACACCCTGAATATCGTTCACTGCCACCTGTGGTACAAGATGGAAAGCATTGTTTTTGCCCGTGAATAGAATTTTTTGTGTAACTATCACAGAAGTCTGCAATGCCTTGTGATTGGTTTGTAAAGCTGTGTGATCTAATGTTCAGCTGCATATTCAGCATGAGACATTTATCTACATGAGACATTGTTCTCTCTGTAGCCTCTTGCAGTGAGTATTTCCTGAGCTCCTACCATGTGTGATGACACAGAATGCATCAGTGTGTCACATCTGTAGATCTGGATGCCTTTCTATGCATCCCCCACTTGTCCAAGGTTACTTACCCGGTCAAAGCCTGGAGGAATCTATTGTATTGGAAATAATAGAGGGAATCTAAAAGATAGAACTGAACTGAAAAGTAAAACAAGAATCAGTTGTTTAATTGTTACTTATAAAGAGACTCCTACTGATTCTTTGAAAGTCTGTGAAAATTCCTGCTACGTTTTGAGTGTTCATATAATCCTTTTCAGTGTATATCTTAAGTTAACAACTCTAAAGTTAATCTACAGTTCTTAAAGGCCCATCTAAATTTTAAAATATTAAAAGTAAAGAAGAAAACTATCCTCTAGTAATCAGTGTATTTACATAAATACACTTTTACACAATAAAGTATATGTCTGTGTGTATCTGTAGATATATGTATATACACACACTGAAAGTTATATGCATATAAAACTGGCTTCTTCTATTCAAACAAGTCTTACTCTGTTGTAAAACAGAAGGAGCAGACACTTTATCTTTCATATAGGTGAATTTGCTCAGCTAATAAGGTTGGATCTGACTACCTGCCTTTTATTTCTGCCTTTAAAAAGACAAAAAATATTCCGTCCATTTTGTGGAAAGGGCATGACTGTTGCCTCTGCTTTTTTCTGCCCATGAGATATTTGGATGGGTAGCTGTCTTGGTTTGAAAGACAGGTATTTGCTAAAGAAAGGCAAGAACCCCTTTTTTCTGAGACGGAGAATGCAACCCCCCTCCCTTCTAATTATTATAGTTGCAAATCAGAGGCTTTCAGGCAGAAGATACGGGGATAGGAATAACAGTTCTTTACTAATATATCTAACAAGGCAAACAGCAGAAACAACAACAGCTATAAAGACTGACAGCAAAACAGAACAGTATAGCTCAGTTCGAGTCCCTCTGGCCACAGCCCCTCTCTCTCTGCGCTCAGTTCCCGGTGCTGTGTGGGCAGGGCAGGTCCCGTGCAGCTGAAGGGGGCTGGGTGATGGCGGCGGCGGCGGCCCAGGTGTGAGAGGGGGATGGAGGGGAGACTCCCTCCTCACGGTGTCAGTCGTGGTGCTCGGCAGAGCGCCCTTGAGGTAGTAGGATGAAGCAGGAAGGCAGCAGTGCGACGTCCTACAGCAGGGAACGTGGCTCCCGGCATTGGGATGGCGGGGAAGATGCTGGGTAGGAGCCCCGGCCGTCTTCCTTCCACCCCACAAGCCAGTGAGAGAGCGAGAGAGCGCCCAGGCCCCTGTCCCACCTTTCCTTTCCCGGTCTCCCCTTATCCCCCACCCCCTACGAGGGAAAAACTATTGCTACTAAGGTGTAGCCACAAATACTCAGCATACCAAATGGAGAAAATTCCACAGAAAGAAAAGGGAACAATTCAACCCCCAACAGTAGCGTGAGTGATAGCTGACTTGAAATTAAGAATTCATTTAAGAAAGGAAATTTTTGATCTTTCCAGTATTTCAGGGCTAAGAAATTCGCTTCTGTGTTGCTTAAATTTGGATTGTGTTTCCATTGCTGTTATTTGCAATCAGAATCAGGAAGCAATGGACTTTTCTTCTACTTCTTAAATATAAACATCCCTGGGTGCTAGCCTTCTCCTCCTTAAAATCCATCACTAAGTTCAGAGCCCTGGCAGAATTTCCTGGTACTGAAGGATAGTGGTGTTGGGGACCTGCTGTGGTCTGTGACTGCTGCCACTGAATCTCCTGCCCTATTCAGCAATGGACCCATGTTTTCCTTGGTCAGCTTTTCTCTGTGTCTTGATATTCTTTGCCAGGCTCAACTCTATCTGACCTTTGGCTTCCTTGACCACAGTTGCCATCCCTAGATGCCCAGACAATGTTTCTCTATTCCTTCTTTCTAGTCTGTCTGTCCTCACCTGTCCTGTATGCTGGCTTTTCACATTCAAGCTGTGCTGTGGCTCCCTTGCTTAGCTGAATTGGCCTCCTAATACATCTGCTCAGCCAAGACAGACCATCTTGACAACTGACACAGAGCTCTATCCTGGGGGAATGCAGTGCTGGAGTACCAGTTCTGGCCTGTCACACCTCCTGGTAGTGCTGGTGAGGAGATGCATGACCTGCCCAGTTAGAGAATGGAGCTGAATGGCTTGTGGTGATCCCTCATGGGCTGGTGCTCCAGATTATCTCTGCTGGAACAAGTACAGATTGATAGCATTGTTCAGCTTCTGCATCTTCTTTGTTCATCTCTGCTTGTTTTGTTCACACTTGAGGTGACAGGGTCTGAAAACTTTGTTCACAATTCATTTTGTAGTATTTGCACCTTAACTGAATGAAGGAGTGTAATATTGCAGCATTCCTAAAGATGGAACACTCATGAGTTTATCATATATACAATGTACACAATTGAAAATTTGAACTCCCTTTCAAATTCCAGACTACTGCTGAGACTTACTGCAGCTATCCTCCTCTTGCCTTGTTGGAGAAGCAGTAACAATTAATCAAATTGTGATCATGTAGTTTTCACGAGAAAAAAAATATTTGAAGATGTTTTTACTATTGAGAAATGAATGGCTTTTGAGAGTCTGCATTTTACCTTTGTGGCAAAGAACACTGGACTTTCCTGAGGAAATTACCTTTTAAAAGTGGCTAATGAAGAAGCCTGTAAAGACAAGGAAATTTAAAGAGGGTCATATCTCCTAAGTTTGAGATTTGGGCATTATTTTCATCACTGCTGTTTTAGCCAGTCGCTACAAAAGTTTTGTGGTGTGAATGCACATCTGTTTTGTGCTGTAGCAACTGTAATGGAGACCTTGTATGACCAAATTTATCCACAGCATTTTTCAAATCCCATAGTAGCATGTGCAGTGTGTGTTTTTGCCTTTTTTCTACCTCAAAGGATCTACACAGATAATTGTTTAAGCCAAATAACTTCAGTGACCCATTCTACAGCATATCCTTACAAACAGTAACATTGGCATAACTTAATGAAATATTAATCTGCAGCATAGGACAGAAATAAAAGATGGCATGGTGTGGCATGGAGATGGAGAACACACTAATCTTAGACGAAGGGCCTCTTTGTCAGAAATGGTAGTTTGAGGGAAATGACCATAGCATGATAGTGGAGATCTCTTGTATCTTTATATATTATCACTCTCATAGTATCAATTGACATTAGGAATTTCCTGTTACTTTTACTTTTAAAATCAGAATCCAGATTGTTAGTTTTGGAGTGTTAGTTAACAATATATTTTGAGAATTCTGTTGAAATGGGAAGTAATTCCACATATGTTTTGGTGGGAATGTGGTGATTCATTTTCTTGGGATAGATTTTTTCTAAACCAGACCCATTTTTAGGCACTGACATTTGTGAACTTGTTCCTAAGAAATGCTTATTTTGTGAGACAGTAATTTAATTTGTGTTTATTTCATATAGCTCATTATATTGAAGAGTAATTATTGATTTGTTGTAAAATTAATCTTCTTTCTGCTGTGTTAATTCCTATGTCACTTTTCCAAAATGCTTGTAGGAGAGGAAATACTTCCTTACATGGTTGTCCGTTTAGTACTTGCGTTAAATAAGCTTGTAATTTTTTTCATTTGAGTCATATTTTTCTTGACCCTTTTATGAAAATGATCTGAAGACATTTTTGCATGCTATTTTGTATGGATAGCAAATGTAAATGCAGATTTCTCTGTCAGATAGTGCGTAGTTTGGGCTGGCTACATATAAAATAAAAATGACATTTCATGGCAGAAATACTTGTTTTGCTGTTAGTCACTGGCTGAGATAGTGGAGCGTAACCATGTCTAAGATGATTCACAGAATACTTTTAACATGTGATTAGCTCTGAGAAAAGAGAATCTGATTCAGAGAGTTAATTTTTCATGTTCTGAAATGACATATTTTGTGATGCCATTTTGCTGTGAATTTTTATGTGGTATGAAACAAAACAGTGCTTAAGGCTACAAGGGGTGAGTGTCGCTTGCCATCTGGAAGTTTTCAGAGCAGCTGAAGTCAGCCTTGACAGCAGTACTTGGTGACCAAGTGACAATACTGTGTTGACAGGATCTGTGTAGCTGTGGATTAACACTTATATAAATACTACCAAGAAGAGCAATTTAATGTTAAGTTAATGAACTGAAGGTTTACTTGTCATTATCAAATACGCCACTTGTTAGTACACAGCATGATTAAGACCATTCTTGCTGAAACCCCACAGTGCCATTTTGCTAGCAAGGTACAGGTCAGAATGGTTACAGGAGCAAAGATTGGGTTTTTTCCTCCCTTTAGCTACACAGGTAGTGTATTTCTAGGAGTTTATGTCAATTTCTAGTGATCTCACATGAAAAGAGTAAGGTGTTTTGCAGGGCTTTCTCCTTTTGCTATGGATGTAATACTGTAATTTATTTGAGTGGGGTTTTTTCATTAGATTAGGTTATCATTTTCGTGCCTTTGTAGCAAAAACTTGCTGCTGCATCTCAAAAGCAGTCTTAAAATCATCAAAAGTGTCTGCAAACAAATCTCAGTACAGGAAAAGACTTGTGCCTTTTTATATTCTCATAGAATGTTACATGTCCAGAAATGTCTTGATATTTTGCATTTTGTAATTGTCCTTGTTGAAACAGATTATTTTGTACAACAGTGTGTGCAAAATGTTACTTACATAGTTTAAAATTGTCACAGTTTGATATTTGGAATATTAATGAAGACACATGTGTGAACCCTTCAGATATATTCAGCTGTAAATCCAACTGATTTACTTTTATCAAGAAGTAAAACAGCTGTCTTAATACAGACTGAGGAGTTTGAGACAAAGTTTTGTTGAGTGCTGATTTGTGAGATTTTTCCCTGCTAGTCTGGTTAATTATTTCTTACTAGAAGTTTCATTAGAAAGAAATGGGGAGTGAAACATGCTTAGATATGGTCACAAAGGTTCATTTGCGTAAGGAGTGGTTGGTTTGGTTATCACATTTCTAAGGGGAAGTAATCAGAACTGTACATCAAAGCTGTAGGCAGACGGGGCCAGATCATGTCATGATATCCTGAAGACACTTTGTGGACAGTACAATGCCACCTCTGAGTAGGGCCCTGAACAGAGTGTCTGGGGGATAAGAGTTCTTATGCTATGTGCTGTTTATAAGAATTTGTACTGTAGTTAATCCATTGGATGTGAAGGTATTTCAGTCTGTTAACGAACTGTAATAACAAAACAGCTACTTGTTTTTGTTATGTTTTTCAGTAATCCTACACCAAAATCATAAATTGTCAAGGCATAATCTGTTGTTCTGTACAAGTAGTATGGGTTTAAGTGGTAGTGATGAATTGATGTAGTCAGAAGAATTAATTTTATCACATAAGAGGTCCCTGTGGAAGGAGCAGCACATTACAGCACAGCCTCCTGTGAAACTACATCCAATCTTAGACGTAGGTTATGTAATTAGTGCAGTAAAATCGTGTGTCTAATGTGACCTAATTCAAAATGTAGTGAAGAATATGTTGAAGGCAGAGCTGTCAGCAGTAATTCATAACTGTAAAATAAATGTGGCAATGCTTTTCCCAAGCCTGGCTAGCTGCTGTTCTGGTTTTGTGTGAACGGTGTTGGTTGCTGTACTTCTAAGGTGTTATTTTTCACCCTATCCAGAATTTACTTTCAGCGTTTGATGGGAAACATTCATTGATTACATATTTTAATGAATGCATGAAACTGTAATTTCTTTTTGAGAAAGTCTGAGTAAAGGGTAGCAATAAGTAAGCAGTAAAGAAAATTTTAGAAGTTTTTGGCACCATGTGGCTTTGTACCTCTTAGTCATGCTATTTTTGCAATTTATGATTGTAAACCACCAACATTTGCACACAAGGCACAATAAAATTTCAGAATCTTGTGGTTAGAATACAGTTTTTGTTGTATGAAATCCTTTGTGAGTTCTATCATCAGAAGATGCTGAGAGCTACTAAAGGCATACATTAGCAGACTTTTTCTTGTTCCATTTGAGCTAAGGCATCGCTGTGTAGGATCCCTCTGTGTACGAGCAAACCCATGGTGTCTTAAAGTTATTCTTTGAGTCTGAAAATCAGGTCTGATTTTATGCCTTTCTACATTTAGATTGCAGTGTGTTATGCTTTGTTTCATCACTGCTCTGGTTATCTGAGCAATGAGTATTTTTCCAGCAATTAGGGTAAGTGGTATAAAAACCTTACGATTAGACATACAGATCCATACAAAATTACTGATTTACTGCCATATAGTTTTTAAACCTACACAAGTGCTGAAATTGCATTTTACTTTTTTTTTCCATTAAGAGAAGGGATGTTTCTGCTTAACCAGGAATACTCATGCTTGGGTAATCTTCATCAAAAAATCTGGAATCTGCTCTTATCTCAGTAAAATCACTTTTTTTCTTGTTGACGTAAAAAAATGTACTATTACCTCTTGATTCTGTGACCAAAATTGCACCATTATTTCCAGGTGCTATGTGCCAAAATATATCATGCTGAGCTGCATGAGTAAAGGAAAGGTGAGTGGCACAGCATACCCCTCCTGGCTGTTACTGGTGTTTCGCCCTCCACTTAGTAGTGCCGTTGTGTAAGGCATTCAACAGAGTTGCTGTCTGGCATTAAACTGTTGCTGTGAACAGTTTGGTTATATTACTAGATATGATTGCAGCTTGCTTTAGTTCATATTTGTGTATTGGCTTAAGCTGCATTGCCTTTCAGTGACAGCATGCCAGACTTCGTAATGGTGTAGCTGACTAAAAACAAATTAAAGTGCTTCTGTGTGAGAGAAAGCATGCTGCCAGAGACAGAAATGGTTGGTAAAGCTAGAAGAGAAGGCTGATTAAGTCATGCTTCAGAAGTAAAATTTGTCTTTCAAGTTTAGATAGGCCGTATTTAGCCTAGTAGAGAATTGCATGATTTTTGTACTCCAATCCCATCACCTTCTAATAACGGAGTGGTAGCAAATACTTTTGTTGACATTTGAAAGTTCTCCCAGAGTATGGTCTATGTTATAAATAGGAGGTGGAGGGAAGATAAGAGAAGAGTACAGGCAAAAACACTCTTGGAGATCTGGAATGTGGGCTAGAGGTAATTTTAAAAATGTGTTGTTCGTAAGTATATGATGGAACCATTAATTGGTTATTTGCTATAACAGAAAAGGTGCTGCCTGGAATTATCTTCCTTGACTACAAAATAACATCAGGTTACATTTCAACTATGCAATTTTCTTTCCCACTTGTTACAAGAGCATTCAGCTAATTAGATGAGTAGCACTTTGACTTGTGTGGGATAGTAAAAGGTCTTAGTTTAACTGCAATTTCACACACTTCCTGATAAGATAAGCTTGTGCCTTGAGAGCCTGTTTTCACTCAGGTTTGCAAAATGCTGCTGTGTCATTCTTTTGTGGTTTCAGTATAGTCATTCCTTCTTTGGTAGGTTCTAGAAAGTTTTAAGATCATGGATTACAGTCTGCTTCTGGGGATCCACATATTGAACAGTAATATGAAGGAAAAAGGAGGAGAGTGTTCCTGGAGTGCATCAGATGCAAAACGTCATGGAGGGCAGAAAGTTCTCTATTCCACAGCAATGGAGTCTATACAGGGCCCTGGGAAGTCTGGGGACTCCATCACCACAGAGACAACAAACACGTAAGTGCTGTAACGTGCTCTTAAGCTTGCTTTTAAAACTATTAACAGGCAAAATATTAATGAGTACACTGCATTCTGGGAATTGAAAGATTGAGCCTTTTTTTTTCCCCAAAGATTTGCCACAGAGCATGAAATTGGAATGTTGTTCAGTAGATTGATTGTCTTTAAATACGTGATAGTTCAGAGTGACTTACGTATGCACATGTGCATTTTTTTCTAAAAGAGTTGTTATTAGACAGCTATTACAAGAGTCCCAACTGTAATCAAATTTTATCTGAAGCAGTCTGGTGAGAGCAAAGCAAAAACTATAAATTAACATTGAAGTGAATATTCTTACAGGGGTTGTTTTCATCTTGAAGTGGTGTACTCAATGTACACAGAATGATATCATCAGCCATTGAAGTGCTAGTCATATATTTCCTGAGATTAAGAACTGATGTTTTTCTCCTATTTTTCTGTCTAGCAAAAAGTTTAATAGAAATTTGACTATATAGATAATCATTATTCTGCTGTTTCCTTCATAATATATTAAGTAGTATGAGAGCATTATCATCACCATTCAGCATTGCATATAATCAGTCCTTCATTATAATGAGGATTTAATTTAAAATTAAGGATTTACTTTTCTCCTGGTTCTCAAAGGAGCTGTGTAGGTAATTACAATTAACGATATAGAAATCTGTGCTTAAGCCTACGTCAAACAAGTGAGAGATTTTGATGATGTTTAGCATTCAGAGAGAGTTTCCAGACACTGAGAACTCTAGACTGCAATTAGACAGAGCTTTATTTCACTTGGTTTTTACAACTCACATTCAAACAGAAGATGACCAGTGCTTTTTTATGATGGCAGAGGTGTTACACTAGCTGGGCTCCCACACCACCTGAGCTAATATAGTGCTACTCTGATCCTGACAAGTGTAGTCCTTCCTTGGCTCCTTTGCACTGTCTCTCTCATATTGGCATAATGGTAAGTGGAGCAAAAAACAGTGCTGAGGTTCTAAAATGGACCATTTTTCTAGGTGTAGGAGTAGGAAGAGAGGGTCTTAGAATGAAGGTTCATGGCTCAGTTCAGACCCTGGACCAACTGGAGGCCCATGCAGTCAGGATTCTCAGCTTGATCCTGTTGCTTTATCTGTCACTTATCTGTCTGTAAAGGAATTTTGGAAAAGCACAGTAATACATATTTTTTAGTGAAAAATATATGAAACAACTTTTTTTGTCTTTGATTAATGTGCAGACTCTCTGTGATTTATTACCCATGATCAATAAAGTGAGAAAATTCTCACTTATCTAAAGTTACTTATTCTCCTTAGCAAGAAACTGACGTATACTTTCTTCCAATTTTCAGGTCATCTGAATATTTCCAATTCTATCTACAACGTATCTTAAAATATTTCTCCTTTTTTAATGATGTGTATTTACCACTGAATCCCAGATACTTCCAATTTTCTATTTAAAATCCATTGCATGCTTGGTGACTCACATTTGATTAACTTTGCAGTGTGGCATCTGGCTTAAATATTGTCTATTCCATTGGGTTTCCAAGTAGGTACTGTATAGCTGGTAACTGGTGATTAGAGATGTCTTAAAAGATATTCTAACTATGTTGTTTCTCTTAGAATGGGAGGTATTCCAGCAAAAAGCCATAAAGGTGAAAAGCTGCTTTTATTTATGGGTATTATTGATATTCTCCAGTCTTACAGGTAAGCTGAACTTCAACTTTCAATGAATTTTCACTGAGCAAAATATTCTGGAATTACTTATAAAAATGGAAGTTTTATAAAGCAATTCTGATTTAGTTTTTTGTACATTTAGGTTAATGAAGAAGCTGGAACATTCATGGAAAGCTCTTGTTTATGATGGGGTAAGTAGATCTTATTATTTTTTTAAATGGCTGATATTTTAGATGGTGGACCTTTGGCCCATGTTGACAAGGAAAAAACTAGTTCTGGTGTATTTGCAGTCTAACCTCACCATGTGGTTTGAGCTGCTGCTGGAATCTTCCCAATACATGCTCTGATTTTATTTGTTGAGCTTTCAATTACAACTAATAATATTAGCTTGTCCTTATAACTCACACAAGTCTAGCCACATAGCAAACACTGATGAATCTATAACTGAAAAATATACATAATTTGATAAGTGAAATACCTAAAAAGTCCTTGAAGAATTAACCTTTAAAAGAGAAAAAAACTGTAATGATTCACTAGTTTTGATTATGCCTAAAATGCATAATATAGTTCGCCTGAGGTGTCCAGTTTCTTTCTCGACACCTTACTTGTGATTTACTTGTGGAAAATGTGACTGAGATCTCTTTCAATCTTGTAGGATACTGTTTCAGTTCACCGACCAAGTTTCTATGCAGACAGATTTTTAAAGTTTATGAATGCAAGAGTTTTCAAAAAAGTTCAAGGTAAGAATGTGGTGACTTCTACTCTTTTAGATATTTTTATAATCATAATTTTATAATGCTCCTGTCTTGGTGATAAAACAAGCATTTCTTCAAGATCATGTAGCACTTTCATAGCTCCAATCAAGAAACTAAATTTCTGGCAATTGGGATTTTACTCTATTAGCAAAATTACAGACAATTATGTACTGTGTATTTTTGTTACATTGGGGCTGTCTAAAGTTGGCTTCAGGTTGACCACCTAGACACTCTATCACTCCTGCTCTTCAACTAGACAGAGGAAAAGTTAGAACAAAAGGTGGGTGGGTTCAAACAAGGACAGGGAGAGATCACTCACCAGTTACTATCCTGACTCAACTCAGGAAAATTAATTTAGAGTCTTGCTAATTAAAAAAAAAAGTTTAGAGACACCTACTTACAGGCTTTTTCCATCAAAAGTTCAGATCAGGTTTTATTTTCACTACCTTTTCTACCACTGGATGTTGTACTGGGCTTTGTTGCTCTGCATGTTGTCTAAAGATGATAACATTTTTCTAAAGACCAATTGAACCTGTGAACTCTGAGCCTGCCCATGAAAGCCAGTGCAAAAGGCCTGACAGATTGAAACAACAAACATGATTATGTGTAAAGGCATATGAAAGAAGAGGGAAAACTGATAATGCAACAAGAAGGCAGAAGTGTAGGTGATGAGTATTTTGTGAAATTCTAAATAAGAAAAATAATAGGATAGACAGATGAAAGGAAAAGGCTGAGAGTAACGATACTAAAACAATTAAGATAATTTAAGTAGAATGAAGGAACCTTTAAAAGAAAAAGAAAATTTGAATTAACCCCAAGTAGTGATTCCCTGTATGCATGATATGCTGTGACAGCTTTCCAGGAAAATAAGACTTTTTGTGAGTCTTATAAATATTAATGAATTGATGGATAATTTCTCTATAAATGGACCATGCTACTGAAAGGAAACTCAATCTAAAGTGTTGGAAGTGCAGAGAAGGATGGTGATGGGGACAAAAGAAACCTGGACAAGCTCGAGAAGTGGAACCGTGGGAACCTGACCAGGTTCAACAAAGCCAAGTGCAAAGTATTACATCTGGGTTGGAGCAAGCGCAGATACCAACACAGGCTGGGGGACGAGCAGATCAGAGCAGCCCTGGGCAGAAGGACTTGGGGTGCTGGTGGGTGAGAGGCTGGACATGACCCAGCCCTGAGCACTCCCAGCCCAGAAAGTCAAACGTGTCCTGGGCTGCACCCAAAGCAGCATGGGCAGCAGGGGAGGAAGGGGATTCTGCCCCTCTGCTCTGCTCTGGTGAGACCCCAGCTGGAACCCTGCACCCAGCTTGGGGGTCCCAGCACAGGAAGGACATCAGTCTCTTGGAGTGAGTCCAGAGGAGAGTCACCAATATGATTAGAGGGATGGAGCCCCTCTCCTATGACATCACACTAGGCAAGTTGGGGATGTTCAGCCCAGAGAAGAGAAGTCTCTGGAGAAATCTTGTACCAGCCTTCCAGTACCTAAAGGGGACTTAAAAAGAAGGCTGGAGATGGACTTTTTAAAGGGGCATATAGTGATAGGATAAGAGGAAATGGCTTTAAGCTGAAGAAGGGTAGATTTAGGTTAGATGTTAGGAAGAAGCTCTTTGCAAGTGAGGGTGATTAGGCACTGGAACATGTTGCCCAGAGAAATTGTAGCCTGGGAGTGTTCAAGGCCAGTTTAGTGGGGTTCTGAGCAACCTGTTCCAGTGGTAGGTGTTACTGGGATCAGCAGCATTTGGAACTAGATGATTTTTAACATCCCTTCCAACACATGCCATTCTGTGACAGCTGCTGAGATGTGCTCAATGTGTGTGTGGTAAGGAGGTCTCTAATAAATATACTGGCAAGACAAAGATGAGTGCTTGAGGTTTGATGAGGTCCAGGCTGTTCTTTGGGGAAGAGCTGTTCTGATTATGTGAGCAATGAGGTTTTTTTCCAGCAGTTATCATGAGTGGTATAAAACCTTACTGTAAGACATACAGATGAGGTGTTTTAAATAGTGTGCATACGGACTAACTTGCTGCTTTACTACCAGATTATTTTTTAAACCCATGGAGGTGATGCTGAAATTGCACCTTTTTTTATGTGTGTGTGTTTCTTTCTAGAAAGAGAAGGGCTGGTTTTGATTACCCTCTAGGAGAGTGTTTTCTGAGTTGAGGCTTTTTTATGAAGCAGTGTTCTTGACAAATAAGTATTAAATGGTGGGCTAGAATTATCTACTTTGTAGAGAAACTTGTACTTTAAAATGGGTCTGAGTTAGCAATTTCATAATCCTGCTCATGGGAGTGTATTCGCTTCGGAGTTTGAGTGTCAAAATGTGGAATGGATACTCAGCTCAAATACTACAGGAGGAGCTCAAATACTACAGGAGGAGTGTTGAGCATATGGTACTGTCTCAAACTGATAAAGGGTGTTTTGCAAATACCTTTTGACCAGTGCTATGCTGGTCTCTTAACCTTTTCATTAGTTATCTGTAGTGAGAAACAAGTCTGTGTGGACAGAGAACAAAAATACAAACAAACACTAGAACTAAATAAGATTTAAATAATCCAAAAATTACTGCAAATGCTAGAATAAATAAATGATTTAGTGTTGAAAGTTAAATCCCTTGGAAAAGATTGATTAAAAAGAAAATTGAAGAATCTGATGTTACGTGACAAAATGTGAAGCAAAATTCACCTTAAAGGAGAAAGGAGCCTCCTGAGACTCAGTTCTCTTTAAATCTTACAATAATTTTGTCAGAGAACTGGTGGGAGTTCTGCTGTCTGAGACAATTATCAAAGGAACTCTTCTACGTTGGTAGAGAATGAGGAGTGTCTGCTCCTTACCACTCAATACTCCTGTTTAACAAAATAAATGCCATATATTTTACCTCAACATCTGAGTCTTTTTTTCCCCAATTCTAATTCTGACTGCTAGATTTGTTCCAGGACAAGACACAACCTGTTCTGTATTTGAAGCCTACAATGTACAATTAAAGGATATCATGCCTAATTTTCTCTTTGATCTTAATTAATCTGTATAATTTTTCCAGGCTATTAACCTAAGTATCCTGCTCTTATTGATTTCCTCTGTGTACAGGGCTGTTAATGTACTTTTGTAGAGATTAATGGTTCAAATGCATTATTATTCTTTCATAAAAAGTTGGGAGTGTTCCTTCCTTCAGGAACATTATTTCTAAGCTTTGAGTCAGACGTTTCAGTTTAAACACTTAAGCCCTGTTCTGAATCTTTTTTTTTCCCCTAGTGCACAGAACAACCATGCATAATTAACAACAAAAACTTAATAAGTGGGTTTAGTCTTGGGCAGGGGCTAGCTCAGCATCTACTATGTTCTTTTTTAAAAATACCATGGAACTATGTATCTGATTATTTTCTTCAGTCTTTAGTCAAGTGATATGATGTGTTTAATTTGAACTTTGTAGTAAAGCAATGAAAGAAGTTTTATAGTGCATCTGAAGTAACTTTGCAGTCAATGCATGTAGATCAGCAGCCAGCAGCTGAAAAACACTAAATGAAGTAGCTGGCATCCTTCTGGAGAAGAACTACAGATGGGGGTCATGGTTCAATAAAAGAGGCAATGATCAGTTCTAGAGTTTGATTCAAAATGCTTTTTAAATAGGCAGGCCCTGGTAAGAATTATAAAAGAGGTGCTGATACCTGAATGTGTAGGCCATCAAGATTTTGGAAGTGTTTGTTGTACCCAAAAGAAATGTTTGACGCATGAGTCTAAAGTTGAAATTCTGCAGTATCATTGCATAGAAATAATTAACACCTCAAAAAAAAGATCTTAACCTCTCAGAATACTCCAGATGTCTTTTTTGTTTTCCTATCTTCTGGGGTTTTTTTCTGTATCATCCTGTCTCTGATTACATGGGTTGGTACTCCATAGGAGCTTTTTGACTTAGTGGTGCCAGTGACTTGACTTATCGTCCTATAATAAACAGCAAGAAACTGAAAAAGACAAAAGCACTTCTCTTGCAGATGAAATAACAATACTTTTTGCTCTAGTTTTAATCTAATATTTGTTAAGTAGGTTTCTGGACATGTTCTTTTCATCTGTATTCAAAACCTAGCCTTTCTATATGACTTACTTTTTCATATGCTGTTAAAGATGTGTAGGGAGATAAGATTACATCATTCAACACCTTTTGTTCATTTGGTAATGCAGCTTTAAAGCCTTCACCTTCAAAGAAACGGTGCAATTCCATCACAGCCCTAAAGGCAGCATCACAAGAAATAGTGTGTGCAGTTAGCCAGGAGTGGAAGGATGAAAAGCATGGCATTCTTGCTGAAGGACAAAGTTATGCCAGCCTTGATGAAGAAGGTATTGTCTTTCAAATCAACACCGAAATGATGTTTTTAAAAATTTTGTATAAGCTCTAGAAGTCCTGTAACTAGAACACCATCATTATGGCTGATCTCTCAAAATCATAGTCAGGTAATTCTTATGGAGAGAGTAGTTAGCAATATTTGGCAAAATGGACCTTCAGGAGCAAGACAAAGTCAGAATCAAAGTTTGTAACAAGATGTTAAACTTTCAGATTTCAGGACATCCTGAAAAAACTTATTCAACCCACGTAGTAAATTAAGGGCAGAGCTAATGCTCTCCTTTTCACTGACCTCTAAACAAGTGTGTCACATGAAGTGTTTTGAAGCTCAATTCATTGTTCCCAGAGTCTTTTTGAAGAGATACAACTTTGCCCCTTTCAGAACTTTCCTGCAGCCGTGATGAAAGCAGAACCGATTGCCTAATCCAATCTGATAATGAGCCTTGGTAGCATGAGAATAGTCCCAAGACTGAGAAGAATTCTTAACTCATGCCTCTGCTTAATATTTGACCTTGGAGTTACTCTGTATTTGGCTGAATGTACTTGTTAGCAGCTGAAATTCACTCTGTAATACAAAAGGGTGTGGGTATGGGCATATGAATACTACGATTTCATCAATTCAAACATTAGGAAACTTCAAGAAGCTGATGAGGGCACTATGGGACTCAATATACTTACATGAAGAGTCCTGGGCTCGACTTAAAATGAAATTTGTTAACACTGTTCTTTATTTCTGCATATGCAGTACTAGGTTCATGCCGCCGGCCGGACCTAGTGCCAAGCACTCCATCTCTTTTTGAAGCAGCTTCCTTGGCAACCACACTTTCTTCTTCTTCCCTGAATGTAGATGAGCACTGTCAACGTGATCAACCTACACTCTATTCTAGCAGGTAAAGACCGTATATATTAGAGGATTGCCCACTGTTCTGCTAGAAATTTAACATTGTGCTCAACAGAATGGGGCTCTGCAAAATAAGAAGCAGTGGGGCAAGTGTCTCTGAGTATTTAGCCTTTCCAGTGAAGGAGGGGTGCCAAAAGCCTGTAAGATTTATCATCCATTTGTTTTTAATTATACACATTGTAATTGGGGATCATGGAACAGAAAGCATAAACATGGCAAAAAATGTTATATGAATTTTTCTACATGTTCTAAAATGAAATTGGATATCTAAACTTTGCTCTGGCCTTAGTCTGTACCATAAACCAAACTACATTAAGGTCAGGGTAGGAAGTACTTCTCATAACTTCGCTGTTGCCTAAAACAGCTGCAGAAAATGGTGATGTGCTAGGAAAAGGAAAAATTGTACTTTTTTCTGAATGTACAGTGCTGAATGGTGTGTTTTAAATTCTTCTGTAACAACCATTTTCTGAAGGAAATTTTTGTGAAACTTCATTCATAGGTGTGATTAGAGCCTGTCTGATTTTAATCCAGGAAGTATAAAAACTTAGTGTCTTAAGAAAAGTTGTGCAGATGCTAGGGAGCTAGGCTGAATATGATTTGAGTTGTGTTTGAATATATTTCAGCTGTGTCTGTTCAATACCATGCTTAAGCCAGTAAGTCTTGCTGGGAGATCATCCTTGTATATGCCTGTATGCTTCCTTGTTCATCTGAAGTGTGCTGTGTTGTGTTACCTTGCCTGCTTGCAGATCTCTTTAATATGTATTGAGCCATTCCTTTGCCTGTTTTCATCAAGAAGGGTAGCCACTCAAGCATCTTGAATATTGTTTGGAATAATTTGGAGTCCTGAACCACTCAATGTATAAATTTGACAAATGCACTAATATGCCAAGATATAGTTCTTTCCTGTAAACTGCATGTTGCCCAAAAAATCAAGTTATTTTAAAAGCAGTCTTGAGGCAGTAGGATTTTACTTCCTGTTAAACATTTGACAACTGTATTTACATAAAAAGTAAAGTGACTTTCAGCATTACTTGATAAAACTGATATAAGTCCAAGTCCTGTATTTTGACCACAATAACCCCCTGCAGTGCTATAGGCTGGGGATGATGTGGCTGGACAGTGCCCAGGCAGAAAGGAACCTGGGGGTTCTGGTTGGCAGCTGGCTGAACATGAGCCAGCAGTGTGTCCTGGTGGCCAAGAAGGCCAATGGCATCCTGGCCTGTGTCAGGAATAGTGTGACCAGCAGGAGCAGGGAGGTCATTCTTCCCCTGGACTCAGCACTGGTGAGGTCACACCCTGAGTGCTGTGTCCAGTTCTGTCCCCTCAGTTTAGGAAGGACATTGAGACGCTTGAGCACGTCCAGAGGAGACAGCAAGGCTGGTGAGGGGCTTGGAACACAAACCCTGTGAGGAATGGCTGAGGGAGCTGGGGTTGTTCAGCCTGGAGAAAAGGAGACTCAGGGGTGACCTCATCACTCTCTACAACTCCCTGAAAGGTGATTGTAGTCAGGTGGGGGTTGGTCTCTTTCTCCAGGCAGCAACTGACAGAGGACACAGTCTTAAGCTGTGCCAAGGGAAATATAGGTTGGATATTAGGAAAAAGTTTTTTATGGAAAGAGTGATAAAGTACTGGACCGGTCTGCCTGGGGAGGTGGTAGAGTCAGCATCTCTGGATGTGTTTACAAAAAGATTGGATGTGGCACTCAGTGCCATGGTTTAGTTGAGGTGTTGGGCTGGGTTTGACTCAATGATCTTAAAGGTATCTTTCGACCTTGTGATTCTGTGTGTGATTCTGTATGTGATATTTACAGCTTCCACTTCGATTAAGTTGAAATAAAGCTCTGTTGTGGCATCTTCCATAGGTCTGATGGTTTTCTATAAAAATTTGAATGAGGCATATTTTGGGGTGTAATGAAGAGGAAGTTTTAATTGCAGAAAAAAAAATGTTTCTACACAAGCTTTAGGAAATAAAACTACTGATGAATATGCATTAGTAGAAATAGAGCTCATTCACTTTAACTTTTGCCAAGTTATCTGTAGGTCTTCAATATTCATGATCTTTCACAAAGTTTTTTCTTTGACAGAAATAAAGTTACATAGTACTGGAGGGTTTTATTTGTTTTAAGCATAAAATAAAACTACACAACTGCTTTGTATCAGCATCAGTCAGGAAAAGAGAATGGTGGAGTTGTCTGAATAAAGAGTTCAAATTTAGAGCATTTCAAATATTCTGTACTCTCTAAAAAAGTAACTGTACAGTAAACCTATGAGTAATTCCATTAGATTTTACTGTAAAGATGCTCCAAAATAATTCTAAAATAAAGTTTTTAGCAGGTCTACACTTTGATTGTATATCTAGACTCATTTACTTTTCCAGTTGTGATTCACTCAAATAACCTCTAATGCAGGGCATGTTGCCAGCTATGTGATTAGCATGCTTATCTTCATAGCATATCTTATTAGTGTCTGCAGTCCAGATATGGACTTCATCATTATGAGAGGGCATGTTCTCTTACACAGTAGACCTGATACCAGCATTCACAGATGTGTGGTTCTCTCCACATCTTCTGCTGAAACATCTACACCATAGCCAAGAGATCTGCCATAGGGGCTTACCAGCTAATAGCTTTGCTGGTCTAGGTGTGCCCTCTTCACATAGGGCCTGGTGGCAGTTTTTAATTCTCATTAAGTAGTGGTGTGTGTCACAATCTCAGTATGTACAATTCATGAGGATTAGCTTCCCTGTCATAGCTAGTGGTTTTCTCTTAGAAGTTAAGAAAGCTGCTAAGCATGCTCATTGAACTAATTTTCAGAAGAATCTGGGCACTCACTCTTTTGTACCCACTTCTTTTGGCATCAGTTCAGGGAGGTCATTCCTTCTTATTGGCGCTAAATGATATATACATCTGAAGTTTTACTTATGTTTTTATGGTTCACTGAAGGAACTTCAGTCCTCCCATTAAAAAAGCTTGCAGGGAAATAAACTCACCAAAAAAAACCATGCTACAATGATGCACTGAATTTTAGATTCAGATATTATTTTTTTCTTGCCAGAGTTCTTCTTTTGAGTATTACAAAATTATGTGATACTGGATTCATCATTTTACCATTAGTCTCTGATAAACAGAAAGCTTGAAGCGGTCTTTGAAACAAAGCCTGAATTAAAGATTTCTTTACAGATGTGAGTCTGCTTTCAATCTTTAAATATGTAATTGGCTACAACACTCTGCTTTGTTATTTAATAGAATTACAGTTTGCCATCTTCTTCATCAGGCTTTTTCCTTGTCCATCAAAGTAACATAGCACAAAGTAGAGAGTTGGATCATAACCTGTCAGAAATTTCTGGTTTAAGGTGATAAAGGAGGAGAGTCCTGTGTGCATAGTAATAATGTGATATTTGTACAGCTTCTTGACTCTTACCAATGAGCAGTATGTTCCCATACCACTTAGAAAACAGATGGTAGTATTTTCCTTATTAAACAGAAAACAGTAATACTTTGGAATACCTTGAAGCACACACCGTATTTTCTGTTTGAGTTGGGTTTTTCCTTCAGAATTACCCTCTGTTTCTGTTATCCAATGTAATACTTCCCCAAGGCGAGGCAAATGGCTTATAAGAAAGGCAGTCAGAGAGAGGCACCATCTCTCCTTGAGAGTGCTCAGCATTTGTGGTAGAAGGGGAGAAACTGCTGCTGCTGAGGTTAAGCAGACAGAGGTGACTTGCTGAGGTGGAGCCAGTTCCTGAGGCTGTGTCTTCTGAGGAGGGCTTTTATGTAAAGCTGGCTTGGTACAGATTAGAACTAGCGTAACTAATTGGTAGAAAATGCAAAGTTTTTGGGGACTTGTGATTAAAGTGATGAAAAAGACTGAGCAGCAGTCATAAACATACAGCTTATTAGGAGTGTTTTCCCAGGCTGCAAGCTGATTATTTTCACCAAGTTATTCCTCAGTTGTTAAAAAAGTAGAGGAAACCCAAGGTGCTGTCCAGACAGCATGAAGAGGAATTAGTACAAATGAAAGAGCAGTGTAGAGGGGGAAATGGCTGTATTTTTTAGCACAAAAAGGACCAGTAATTTTTGTGCTGAAAAAAAAGACAGTCATGACATATGCTATTCAGAAAATGTAGGCTTTCTTGTTTGTCAGAAGGCAGCTGGTTTCTTTTCCATGAAGCTGTTTCTCAGTCAAGTGGTTTTGACATAAGCAATGTCAAGTATTCCTCTAGTAAAATAAGAGACTTGACAATTTATTGCTTCTATTAAAATTTTCAAATATTTCCCATTCCTCAAGTAGGTTTATATTTGGTGCAGAGATATTTTAGTGCCTAAAGAGTCTGTTTTCCACTAGAAAAGTTAATTATTAGTCCAAAACCACTTCTTTGAAAGGATTTATTTGTTTTATCTTAGGAAATGTAATACTTATATATTATACTAGGGATTATTTTTACAGAAGTGATAACAGATTTTTTTTCCCCTTCCAGGAGAAGTTTTCCTATTAAGTACTGACAAATTAAATTAAAGATGACAAATCTGAATGCCCTGAGCACTATGATTCTTGTCTCACTTGACATTGCTTTTAGAATTGTAAAGAGCTGAAGGAGGTTAATGGTGCTTCTGGAAGTGTTTTAAACTTGCTTTAAAATATTTTAAAATGTTTCAAACTGTAGATGTTTTAAAATTCATGTTTTAAATATTTCAACAATACAGAAAGTCTTTTTTCAATGTATTTTTCAGCAGGTCTCATGGGACTCTCCAGTCCCAAACCCAAAGAAAATCCCATGATGCATAAAGGGGTGCTTCACCTCCCTCTTTAGAGCAATCCCAAGATACTGTGGGCTGTATAAGGACAACTGCTGAATTCTTCTGATACACCTGAGCCTAAGGGAAAAAAATCTACATGAAATATAATTCTTCTTTCTCTTTATGCATTCTATGCCTCATTTCTGTAAGATGTATATGTAGTCTGGACTTCTGCTTTCTCTTTCTTCTTCTTCCTTCTCATCTGTATATTTTTCAATTTTTTGTTTGTGTTGCTGTTTCTTGGTGGAGACAGACCACTTGAAATTTTGAAAGGCTTTGAGGGATTGTGGGTTTTTTCTCTTATACAGTCAAGCTTCCTGGAGCATACAGACTTTGAAATGCTGTTCTGCTGTTTTTTCTAGTGACAGAGATGTACAGATGTTGGTTTTTTTTGTTGTAAGGAATATTAAGCACCGCTTTTGCCAGTTGATGTTCTACATAAAATTTTGTGTGTTAAGTTTCAGTGTTCTGCCTGTCCACACACTACTGCTAGCTTCCGAAGCTTAGACAACTTTGTCTGAATCTGATTCAAAGTGGCTTAAATTCACACATGCTTCATGATAATAAGCAGTTGAGTGGAAGAAAAAGAATGCTTAAATGCTATGAACAGATGCACTGAGACACTGGGGGTATCCCCATGGGAATGAAAATTTGACCATGATTGAAGTAACATGTAATTGTGGCTTAAAGTAAAACAAAGCTTTCGCAGTTCTCTAATGATGGAATTATTTTTGCTTCTTTTTTCTTTTCTTAATTAAGAACCAAGATCAAATAGAATTTTTTTAGCCAGAGGAGGGCAACAGCATAGTTGAGCATGCTCTTTGTGGCTGGTCATAACTGAATGAGAGAAAGTACCTGTAAAAGTGCTTTTTTATTTTTGCCTTGGCTTTTCGTTTTCAACCTAAGTAGTGCAAAGGGAGGGGGTAATTAATCATATCTAGATTGATGGCTGTAACTGTGTTTCCATACCAAGTTATAATTGAGAATTTTTGTTTTTCACCTTGTCTGCAAATAGATAAGAACTTCTAAAATATGTCTCTGCACAACTGACAGTTGAGTTTTCAAGGCAGCCTGGAGCCCAATTTCTGGCAGGTAGTCAAGACATGCAGTAGGGGACATCTGACTCCATTAAAACACCTTTGAGAGTTTCAGCTTTGTTGACCAACTGTGTTACAAAATGAGATTTCTGTAGAATTGCATTTGCAATTTCACATTATTTCTTTAAGGTAGAGAAGAAAAGATCAGTCAATGAATAAAGTAATAGTGTGCATCTGCTCTGTAGACATCACTTCCTTGCATAAGTGTACTAATTACAATACACTCTTTTTCTCCCACTGTTCCTTCTGAACTTATGGCTGCTAGTGATCTGTGTCTGCATGGAAAAGTCCAATATTACTAATGTTACAATGTACATAATTGCTTACTCTTTTTTCCCTATTTTGAAGTATAAAATGCTGCCAAAATTTACACCATGTGTAATGTGGAAGTAATGTATCTTGAAATTAATGAAATTATGTGACATTTACTGTGACATAATTTCATTCATTGAATAAATACTGAAGTTCAGGAATAGCATTAATTTCTGATAAAATTTTAGTAAATGCAAAAATAAAATTGAGATTTCTGTACAATAAGTGAAATATGGGCTTCCAGTTATCTAGCCGTTGCCAACATATCTATATTTATTTACGTTCCTTTTTTCCAAATATTTGAAGATTTTCATGTTTAATAGAGAAACTTACTTTTAAATCTTCAGTGACTGAGCTTTGTAACTTGGACTTTTGGTTGATTGTACTCTCCCTTCTCTTTGCAGTAAAGGGTTACCTTCGAGTTCAACATTCACTTTGGGAGACAGTGCCATCTATTTGACTTCAGAACAGAGCACACTGGAAATGGAAAATGATAATGCTTCAGTTTTGGATGTCTACTTAGTAAGTTGTCAAACTGTTTCTGATGGGCTTTTTCACCTGTAATTGCTTTGACTCAGGTTCAGTAAGTGGCTAAAATACCTGCTTAACTTCAAGATCCAGAGGTTTATTGGGGTATTTTTTGTATGAAATGTGTGTAAGTTTGCATAGCTATGATATGCTAAAGCAAATCCTTAAAGAATTTATATGCCTATTAACTATTGCATTACTAACGAAGTATGCCAAAACATCTTTCAGTTTTTCTCTAATGGTAGGAGGTCTTTTCTGTTTTCTTTTGTAGGGAAAAAACCAAAAACCCAAAAAAACAATAATAACAACAAAATCTTTCCTTTTCATGCAGAATACTTCACAATGTAGAAATTAAATTTTCTCAGATTGAAAAGTTCTGCGTTCATGTCACTGATTTTTAAGCCAGTAGAGCTCAGTGTGAAGTACATTAATGGCCCCCTTTTCTGCTTTGAAGGGTTGTCCAATTGTGATGGCTGATTAAAAATGTATCTTTTCTTTGCTGTTTCAGTTCCTAGTGAGCAATTTAACTGACTACTGAAAGATAAGGTCAAGTCTATCTTTTTTTGTCTTCATATCACCTGTGTTTCAAAAATTCTCTTGGTACCCACAGCTCACATTCCACAGACATAAAGACAGTAGGCACCCAATCCAAATTCCAGTTGAGTGAGTTTTGTGCATCAAATTTTTTAGGCTGTTCTGAAAGTGTCAGTATAAATGCAGGAGGCAGGTATGTTAACTTGATTTTTTTTCCGAAGGCTTATTTTCATAAATGATAAACAATTCTGACATTATTCTAGTAATATTTCTCTTTGACTCTCATGGCAAGAACTGTACCAGAGATGAAGAATCAAAAGAGGGAAGTTTGTTCATGTTTCTAATAAATGTTTCACATGGTTGTCTCCTTTCTAGATAAAATTTATTGCATTCTTTATTTCTCTTATCCCTAGAGTTACCTGATCTTTGTCTTAATAAATCCATACTATCTTAGAATCATAAAACAGCTCATGTTGGTGGGGCCTCAAGAGGTCATCCACTCCAATTTTTTGTGGAAAAGGGAGCCTGGATAAGATTATCCGACAACCTTTTCCATTGCAGCTTAGAAACCTCCAGCAATGAGAACTCTGCCACATCCGTGCAGAAGTTTTTCCAGTGACTGATTAACTGTCCAGAAAAAAATTTTCTCATGTTCAGATGAAACATGTTTGTGTCTGTCTTACATCAATATGAAACATCTTTGTCATATTCTCTTTTTCTGTATGCTGTGTCACTGATGTTTTTTTCCTTCTTATTAGCCAGCAAAGCTTGAGTGTGTATAGTACAGTTAATAGCTACTAATTTAATAGTCCAGCACACTTAGGGGAGTTGTTGTCTGTCCTCCCTCCACTGACACAGAACAGTAGCAAGTACCAGTGGCCAATTAGATGTAGAATTTACTTAGTTAATTGTGACCTCAAGTAGCCCATTGAATCAATCTACTCCTGTAGGACTTGTGTTAATTTGGCTCATTGCTAGTACAATGCGGACCTGAATCATCTGTTCAACAAAGAGGGACTCAGAAATCCTGAAATGTTTTGGGAAGTGGACAAATGTCTAATCACACACACAACCTAACCTTGCTAGCAGATTAGCTGATTTAATGAGTTATGCTTTTAACTAAATAACTTAAGAGGAGGATCCAGAACTGTGACACCTGAATGCTCATTAGCAAAGCATGGATGAGCATCTAGGTGTACTAGAGTAGGGGAGAATGCTTCCCAACACTTTGCAAAGGAAGAATCCTAAGTCAAACCACCTCAAGTATGCGCATACCAAAGCATGAATTCTGGACAAGAAGAGGAACTGCAGATTCATGCCTAGTCTGAGAGTTATGATGTGAAAGGAGTCACAGAAGCTTGGTGGGAAGACTCACATGACTGGAAGATCACAATAGATGTCAAACTCTTTTGCAAAGATAGGAAGAGGAGGTGGAGCTGTACTTCATAAAAAAGAAATCTGGGTGTATGAAGGTAACCTATGGAGACCACTAAATATCTATCAGATGTCTTAAGATCAAGATTAGATGGTTCATCACAAAGGAGGATCTTTTTTTATGTGGATGTTCCTAGCCTTCAAAGCAGGATGTCGAGGCTGACAAAAACTTACTTTGGCTCAATACTTGCTTGAAGAGCCAAAAGAACCTGGTCATCATGGATGATTTCAATTACCCAGGCATTTGTTGGGAGAACAGTACACCAGTGCACAAGTTGTCCGTGAGATTCTTGGAATACATGAGGACTTGTGTGCTGGTCATTTTGACTAGGAACAATGCATTGCTAGATTTACTGCTCACAGACTGAAAAGACAACTTCAAATTATAGCTTTGGGTGCAGCAATCACAACAATGTTGTGGGTGTAAGATCCTGCTGAACATACCAAAGACCAGTATTAGGAAAAAGGCTCTGGATACTCAGAGCCCAGATGTGAGGGATTTAGCAGGAAGCATGTGTGGAAAGCAAAGCGGTATGAGAGTGCTAGGAGTTTTTGAATAATAGCCTACTAAATGCAAAATAACAGTTCACTGCCTAAAAAATGAAGGAAGAAGACAGAACGAGTGACTACCTAGGCTTAACAACGAGGTTTTGAGTGTTGTTAAAAGGAAGCATATCCTCTACAAAAGGGTGATCAGGTACCCACTGGGGACTACAAGATCCTTTCTAGGGCATGTAGAGTTGCACACATGAAGTTTAAGGCTCAGCTGGAACTGGAAATGGCCAGAGATAGCAAGAAGAAATGACTGATCAGATACGGAAGCAGTTGTACTAGTTTGAAAGCAAACCAGTGGGCAATCCCAAGTCAGAAATACAATTTAGTAGGAAAATTAAAATAAATGCAATAGTACAGAAACATTGACAGAGTCAGGATACAATCTGACACCCTGTTGGTCAGCATATTGGTAGCAGTCGGATTAAATGGTGGCTGCAATCCTGTTGAAGTGGTAGATGTGGTTCTGTTGAAACAGTGATCCTGTAGAAGGGTCTAATCTTCCTCTGAAGGTCCAGTGGTGGTTATGGAGCTCTTATCCTCTGGGAATCCAGGGGATAGCACTGCTTGTGGTGTTCCAAATCTCAGATTATATGCAGATAGGAATGCTTGTTTCCTCCCCCTGGGTGGAGCATCTCACAGTGGGATGATGTAATTTTTGAGTCATGCAGTGCGACCTGATGGCCCATTAACAGAAGATATCCCCCACCAGAGGGAGTTACCAGGGATGAGTCATGGAAGAGATAAAGAACAGTGCCCCACCTGGTTTTAAGGTGATAGAATACGTATACTTTTGGTTATATCTTACATTGTAACATAAGACAGCAGTTAAGCAGAACCCCAAGGAAGACACAGGCCCATTACTAGACTGGGTAGGGAAAATAGTTACAGATAATGCTGGCAAGACAGAGGTTCTCAATACCTTCTTTCCTCCCTCTTCACTAGTATGGCCAGACCATAGCTCCCAGGATCAAGAAGATACAACAACGCACTGTTGACCCACCAGTAGTGGCCTGCAAGTGCTCAACCCACACAAATGAAAGGTCCAGGAGGGAATATACTCCAGGATGTCAGCAGAAGTGGCTGATACTGTTGCAGGGACACTGTCTTATTTTTGAAAATTCATGGAGATCAGGGGGCATCTCTGATGACTGGAAGGGGGCAGATCTCATACCTGTCTATAAGAATAGCCCAAAAGAGGACCAAGGACTCCTTACTATAGTCCCTGGGAAAGTGGCAGAACAAGCCTCCTAGGAATTATTACCAACCAAATGAAGCAAGTGACTGGGAAAATCCAGCACAGATTTTTCAAAGGCAAATCATGCCAGGCTAACCTGATCACCTTTCTAAAACGAATTACCATCTTCATTCAATATGGAGAAAGCAGTGGATGTTGTTTGCGTGCACTTCAGTAAAGCATTTGACTTGTGTCATATCTCCCACAGCTTCCTCCTAGACAAATGTCAAATACAGACTGGATGGGGGTGATCTGTGAGAAGGCAGGAGTCATCTCATAGGTGATCAATGTGTTTTACTGAGGCAGGCAGCCTGTTACAAGCAGGGATCAGTACTGGGCTCAACGTTGTAACATTTCCATGAATGATTTGGATGATGGGACCAAAAGCACTCTCACCACATTTGCTCTGTCACTAAACTGGCTATTGGGAGGGATACATTGGCAGGGAGAACCACCTTTCAGAGATATGAACAAGCTGGGAGACTGGGCCACAAGAGCAGTGTGAAGCTCAACCAAGGGAAGTGCAGAGTCCTGCACCTGGGAGCACAAAACCAAAGAGCCCAGCCAGGCTTGGACCTGTGAGCTGCGGAACAGCCTTGCCAAGGGGAGCCCAGCGGTCCCAGCAGACAACACACAGACACCAGGTCAGCAGTGCACTGCTGCAGCTACTGAGGCAGGGTGGATCCTGAGCTGTACCTGTAGGGACACTGCTAACAGAGAGATGTGATCATCCCACTCCACCAGCGCTTGTCAGACTGCACATGGAGTAGTGTGTCCAGTTCTGGCCCCCACAGTTCCAAAACAGATGTTGATGGACTGAAGAGGGGCCAAAGGAGTGCCATAATGATGGTCAAGGATGAGGAGAACTTGACATTTGAGGAAAGACTGTAAAAGTTAGGTCTTTTCAGTCCACAGAATTTTCAGGAGGGACCTTAACACAGTTTTCCAAAACTTAAGCATGACTACAAATAATTGAGACCCTCCTTTTCTCTAGGGGCAGTGGATACAAGTTGTAGTGAGGGAGGTTTCCTCTCTATGTAAGAAATAATAGTTTCTACAATGAGAATGATTTGAAGAGAATGATTTACAATGAGCATGATTTTATAATGATTAATGATTCACTGGAACAACCTCCCCAGGGATGTGGTAAAGTTCCCATCACAGGAGGTTTGCAGCTGGACAGTGATGATCGATACTCTCATCCAGGCTCCCTTTCCTGCAAAAGATTGAATTAGATGGCCTCTTAAGTCCCTTCAGCCTCGGCTGATCTATGGTTCTTTT
>VWZS01003632.1:325400-341242 GCA_013397075.1 Rhabdornis inornatus
AGATTATACTATTACATTAAATTACTTAATGGTGTGGTTTATTTCCAAATGGCAATTTTATTATAGGATTTTGAAATAATAATAATAAAATAATACTGAAGATTAATTTGGTGTTTCAAATTTGCTGTAGATGCATAGGTAGGCAGATTTACAAATATTGGTCTATAAAATGCCTGTTCAGAAACTGTCAAAACTTTCTGACTCTTCTTACTCTTCAGTGCTTCTTTTCTTCTGTATTCTCTCCCATAATTTCAATTAAATTTTAATCATAGTGTAGTTTTGTTCAGGGTGTTGTTGTGGAATAGTAACAAGTGCAGCTGAAATTAAAGTAATTCCCAGACAGAATACATGTAAAAACAAACTAGAAGTTATGCAGTCACACTGTACAGCATACCTCAAATTTTGGTATGTTTCTCTTTTTCTGGAAGCTTCAGTTTCTCTGCCTCACCATTTCCTGTAAAGATACTGGTGAAATAACACGGTAGACTAAACCTGAATTCTGGGATTATGAGAAAGGAACTAAGACGTTCTCACTTACAAGTATCCTTCCTTTCCCCTAAGAGCATAATAATCTTTAAAATGTTATGTGCACATGGTACAGCCAATCAAGCACTCCCCTCAAAACAGAAATTGTTTAAGGCCGAAAGGGGCAAACCAACTTGTGTTATGCAGTATGGTTAACTGCTCCTTTCCTCTGTTATCTCTGTTTCCCCTGTATCCATCCATGCATGATCCTGAAAAGGAGAGGAAAAAAAGAGGCCTATGTGTCTCGTAAAACTGAAACCTGGTTGGAGGTGAAAAACAAGCACTGAATGTAGTTAGGCAGAGGTGTTCTTGTAAGAAGAAACATTTTAGTCACCCTTGCATGAAAATCAGACACAGGAATTAGGTGCTTTATTAGATTAAAAAGTACTAATTCAGATCACAAGCAATACATTGCCTGAGGAAGCCAAGTGCTAAAATGCCAGCGTGTATTATCACAGAACAACATGTTCTCATGCCTGGGGCGTTTAAAACACCATAAGAGGAAATCAATCAGCTCAAAAACATATCCATGGAAAGAGAACTGGAGCACAAAAATGCTCCAAGACAAAAAGCCTCAAGTAGGTTCAAACATAGTAAATCCATTATACACACAGTGTGAGACATCTCTGTGATTACAGGAATGATTCCTGTAATGTCATTTGTGTATTATTTATCATTTGGACCAAATTGCTACAGCCAAACTCAGTTTTTATTAAAACAACTCAACAGTTTCCTTTATCTGTAATCAATGTAACCCCAAAAGTTGTGCAGTGGATACAATGTTGCCTAGAGGATCATGTCCTGCACGTTGAAATAGATGGGTTTCTTTCCAGAATAATACAGTACTGGACTGTACCTGACATAAATATGAACATCTGAAAATCTCATCTTCTCAAAATGGCATTAGTACCATCAACAGTATTTCTGTGAGTGATTCATGCAGTTAGTAATTGCTACAAGTTATTGTCAGGTCTCTTTTCTCCAACTCTGTTATGCGACTTTTACTGGAATTTTTCACTGAAATGCTTTGGAAGGGTCAGAGGAAAGGGAACAAGAACAAGAATAAGCTAATTCATGGTTTCATTGCATAATTAGTGGAATACCATAAAATCAGCATCAGCAATATTGATAGCAGCCTTAGTGAAAAGCAGTAAGAAGTCTAGAGATCAGAAGCTCTGCTGAGTGTTCACTATATTTGTCAGAAATTGATCTGCAGTCACTCATATTTGAGCTTTCAGTAGAAAAAAGACTATGCTAATAAAAATTTTTATTAATTTGTCTTGTTTCATATAACATTATTTTGTTTATTGGTACTAGCCTTTTTCAACTTTTCTTCCCCAACTGATTCTAAAAAAAAAAAAAAAATTAATTAAAAGTGTTTGTTGCCTTTACATCACAGTGATTTTAGAATACCACTTCCTTTAATTTTACTCACATGTCCAACAATTTCACTTCAGATATGAAATAGTTCTGTATTTCCTAAGTACTTTACTGCTTTAGTACACTCGGTGCTAATATGTCAGTCAACTTTACTTGCCAGACCACAGTTCCTGAGAGAGAGATCAAACACCTGAGAAATTGGCACTGTGCTCAGAGGCATCGGTGATTATGAACATCCTAGCACTGGTGCACAATACAGTAGGAAGTTTAAAGTTTGCTTAGAACAATATCGAAATTTCATTCCTCAGGGTTCAAGGGCTAGTGCTAGAAGTCACAATAAAAATATTGATTTAAATCTGTTGGTTACCTTTCTCTGAGATAAGCTTAAGAAATGCCTTCTGAGATTTTTTTTGTTCATAATCAAGATTAGACTGTTGTCAAACTATTTAAAGATTAGTTAAGTGCTTGTATCAAAAAGCACAAAGTAAGGGTGACCTTAAAAATCTGTTTAATAAATGGAACCTTACATCTTTGAAATGTTTTTTAATAAGGTTTTAGAGTAAGGTCATTACAGATCCCTTTGTTTTGATTTTGTGTCTTGCTCCATTTTGGATGTATCAGCTGAGATGCATTCAATTTACTGAAATATATTCTTCAGCTGTCAGTTTATCCTCAGTTTGAGTTGTCATAATAAGACATTCAGTAAAGAACAGTTTCTTTTCAATTCATCTCCAACTCTATAGGGATGCCAAGAAGTGATCAACTGTTTCTATTACATGAGGGTAGTGTAGAAAACTCTAATTCATTAAGATTATTAACAGCTTGTGTGTGTGTGTGTGTGTGTGTGTGTGTGTGTGTGTGTGTGTGTGAAATAGAATGATTGCTACAACAGTGACTAGAACATTAACTGTGCCTGAAAGTTTTTTGATAGGTATGATTTTTCATCTGGGGAAAGAGCGTCATGTGGAAGCTGACAGCACTTACATTCATGACATATGAAGACTGCCACATTTAAGTAGTAAATGCCAAAGTTCTGCAAGATAAAAATAAGCTGTTGTGAATTGCTGAGTGCTCTCAGATCGTTGTGTCTTCTCTGACATCCAGAGTGTTCAGCATTTTGCAGCAGCAAGTAGTTCTAGTTCACATAATGCAAGTGTACTGCAACGCCTGCAAAACCCACAGAGGTTAACTATTGTATAAGAAAGAGACCTAATGCTTTTGATTAGGGGTCAAAGTCGTAAGAGAATGACTGCTAAACTGTACAGCAGCCTGTTTAGGGGAAGAAAGATGTTACCTGCTTATAATTCTGAAAGAAAACAAGTAAACATAACTCTTAACTTGTCATTTCTGTATTTCCAGTAACAAAGAATACACCAAGAGTAAAACTAAGAGAAGTGACCATGGTTAATGAAGAGCACTTTCTGCACTCCTCATTTAAGAAGGAGGAATTTGCTGAGCCTAATAGACGAAGAGTAATAATCAATGGAACTAATTCTAAGAAGTGCCAGGATCTTTGAACCGTAGAAAGGATTGATGGACTTGACAAAAATGACATGAAACATTCCACACTCTGCTGTCATCTGCTGTTGCTTGCTCAACTGTGAAGAACTGTGTATTCAGGCTGCTTTCTACAATATTGCCAATCACCTTTTTTGCATTTTGAAGTGATATTTTCTTATCAGCTCTCTAGTGGTTTCGTTTGCATGCATTGTGTAACTGCACAAGCAAAATCTATTACCTACTTTACCTATTTAAAAATAAACACAGTGGTGAATAAAATCAATTTCACTTTTTAGACTCCCTCAGTTCTAATTGCTTACATCCACATCAGTGGAAATTGGAACTGATGTTGTACAAGGGTTAGGGCAAACCTCTGCACACACCATATGAAAATGAGCCTCTAAAGATACTTTCACTGTTGGTAAAAAGGAGATAAAAATGTTATTTATAACAAGGCCTTATGTTGTGTACATATATTGTCCTTGAAATATTTTTGATTTTGCTTTATTTCTTGTAAAAGAGAAATTCTATAATTTATTTAGAAAATACTACTGTAAACTATAGTTTTATTGATGAATAAAAGATTTTATTCTAAAGACTATCACTGCTGTCATCCTGCTGTTGATCTATACTGGATTTAATTGTTCTTGCATTTCTCTACCTTCATGAGACAGTCTTAAGAAGCCTCTTGAGATATGACAAACATATCTTTACTAGCTCTATAATAAAAATGGGAATCTTGAAATTAGAGCAGGAAAGCTGAAGTAACATGCTCAACAGGCATTGCTTTATGAAATCATTTGAGGTTTTTCAGCATAGGCAATCATTTTAGGGTAACTACAGAAACTGTTTTAGTACCCTAATTTCCCAAGTAACAGGGAGATAATCCCAAATGCCAGTGATCATCAGTCCAAGATTTCATGCTTTGATGCAGTGGTGGATTTAAAAATTTGCACAAGTGTCACTTAGAAAGCTACCAAAGTTATTGGTAATAACACGTCTTCTAGGAGTAAGCGTATTAAACCTGCTAAACTGACAAAATCAGAAGTTGGTATTTTAAGTTCTAGAATTATCTTTTGTAGTGGTATAGAATTTTTCTTTTAAGGATTTAGTGTGGTGGATTTTTTGTTTTGGCTTGGTGAGGGATGGTGGTGGTGTTTTTTTTTAAATTTTACTTTTATATAATCCTATAATTCTATCAAGTAAGAAGAATAATTCCTTAATTATGCATGGTATGGAGAAATTTAAAGCGGTTTTGGGTTTTTTGCTTTCTGAGTATGCAGAGTCTAAGGCTTCACTTGGAGCCTGTATCTCATGATTACCACTTTTCTAGGCTTTAAAATTAGACTGCTTAATCTCAGCAAGGTCATTTTTCTGCAGCATTCCTCTGAGAAAAACAAAACCAATCTGCATGTCCTGTGAGTAAAAACATTTTGTACATCTCTGTCAAGTGTCTGCTCCTTCACATGCAGTGAACAGGATATTTATAATTGGTCTCTGTGCAAAGCAGATATTTGTCATTAGTTTTATCTGGGGAAAAACGTTTAAGTACCCGATTAACCTTCATAAAGAACACCCATGACAATTTTTCCCCAACTGGCTAGTAACTATAGCATCTGAATAATTTGTTCTTAGGAAGAACCCAAAGAATTCACAACTTAACTGCAACAATTCTGCCCAGAACAATTCAAAACCAGAATGGCTATACCAAATGATTCTGCGACATCTTTTGTGTACAATCCCTTGAACCCAGTAATTTATAAATCAAAACAGTCATTTAACACTTGAAAAAGGAAATCCTGTATGACTATGGAGCCTGCTAGGGAAACCTTCTCCAAAGCATGTGCACTTAAAAGTGCTGTGGGGGTTTATGTGTGGTTAATGATCAATAACTTGTAACCCGTTTTGCTCTCTAGTGCATAAAATGGTACAAATTTTCAAACATCAAAGAGCACAGGAGTCTGTAGGGATGTGCAAGTTTCATGTTTAAGTATTTTGGTTCTCTTCATCTTGTATTGGTGTTTCACATTGGTAGCACTTGATGGAAATATAAAGACTTATACCTGTAGAGCTGATGAGGCAGGTCATGTCAAGTAAAAATAATGTACAGGAGGCACAACTGACTCCTGGAAGTCTTAAAGTATTGGTCGGTTTCTCCAGATCGAATTTGCCATGGGGAGCAAAGAATTAGGTCACAAACATGGGCTATCTGTGGGCAGTGGAATCTGAATACTCTGGCCCTGCAAGCTGCTCAGAATGAAAAAGCACAGGTTGATGCCAGCTTAGAGAAAGGTATGGAATAATTCCAAAGTTTTGTTATCTGAGCTTGTGACTTAATCATATGACATTCAGAGGTGAAGTTTTGCCTTTGGTGGTAGTACCACCAAATAATTGCCCTCAGTTAATAAAAAATAAAATAAAAGGTCCCAAGCAAAAAAAAAACCCAGCCAAACAAACGAACCCACTTTGTGTCCTTGTACTACAATTCAATGGTTTGAAAGCACACATATCCCACTATCTATTTTCTTGTTGCCTGCTTAATTCTTCAGGCAATTAAGTTCATATAACTCAACGGTATTTTCCGAAACCCTTCCATTAGACAGTGACAGAAGAACAATCAGTAGCGCACTCCCCCTGTTCTTAGTAGAAGCCATTTGCTGAAACATTTCCAGTGATGCATACATTTGCTTAAAGTAAAAAAACTCAGCTCTTTCCAGACTGAATGTGTGGGGCCTGACCCTGCAGCGCTTCTGCATCTGGAACTCCTTCACAAGTATTTTACATCAGCATACAAAAGTACTCGTGCCAATATTGTGGTACAAACAACATTAACCTAAGTGACAGGAATCAAGATTAAAAACATTAAGAAAGTAATTGTTTAAATTGCTAATCCCTAATTTGAGCCCTTTAGAAGTTGTGTGACTAATCCTTGCTTGGTAGTAGCATCCTGTAAAATTCACTAACTTGAACTTTACATTTCAATTAACTATTAAACTTTACATTTGAATTAAAGTTAATTGTTGTTAACTTTTTAAAATATTTGGTATGTGAAATTGCTAGTACTAGAGAAAATATTTAATTACTGATTTGTCATTAACTTAGAAACACATTGATTGTCATTAACTTAGAAACACAAGATGAACATTTCTTATTGAGAGTTCTGTATGACCTGGATGACTAGAGAAAAATCACTGTGGAACTAGTTGGATAATATCAGAAAACAACCAAGGTTCTTTTTCTAGGAAAAGCAAGCTATAGAAATGAGCACCATCTTTAAATAGACTAAATACTACATAAAAGAACAGGTATTCATCCCTTCTTCTAGCTGTTTTCCTCCTGCCCTACCAAGGTAGAAAAATCAGTCATTTGCTTTAACAATGTATTCTGTGGTCTGATACAAGTAATTTGTTCCTACAAGCCTTATCTCAGTCTGCAAACCATTACTCCTGTAGAAACATAAGTAGCTTCTCCTAGCAGGGCTAAGAATGGGTTTTTCTTAAGGATCCAAAGAATATCTTAAATCTTCTTGATGTATGAAAACCTTCCCCACAGAATACAACAAGAACACAAACTGGGAAGGCACTGGTAACAAAGAAAGACAGGAGTCTGTTGAAAAGAGACAAGAAGCTGGCTAAGTTAGATAACAATTTGGTACAAACAGCTCTTAGCAAAAACAGACTTCATAATTTCAGTTGAAATTTGTGCAAGTGGCTTGAATTGTTTGAGCTTTTTCCCCTTGTGTAGAGTAAAATAATTTTGGCTTATAGAAAAATATTCTATAATTACAGATCTTGGTGAGAAACTTAATAACTTATTCCTTAATGCAGTGGAAGGTCAATAGAATCAATAGAATAGTTTGGATTGGAAGGCACCTTTCAAGGTCAGCCAGTCTAACTCCTCTGCCATGAGCAGGGACATCTTCAACTAGATTAGGTGGCTCAGAGCACCCAGCTGCTTACTTTAATAAAGAGTTTTTGAAATATAAAAATGCATCACACAGTAACCAGCAGTAAGCTTCTGAGTACTTGTAGGCTTTTCATGTTTGTGGTTTTACTTGCAATGGCTGGATCTTTTGGTCTTCTCCTGTGGAATGGTCTGGAGTGAGTCGTCTGTCCTTCCACAGAAACTGTGCGGGCTTTTTAAGAAACCTTTTTATAGGAATTATTTCTTACCTCTCATCTACTTGGCAAACCTAGTTTATTTGTTTCAGTTTGAGTAACAACACGACATGTCTGGCTGAGACTCTATATCTTCACATACTGCTGATGGTATGGCACCACCAGCATTTATGTAACTCAGTGGAAAATGTCAGGTGTGATAAATGATGTGCTTTATTTTCCCTTTACTGGCTCAGCGAAACATTTTACCTGCAGGACGTACATCAGAATACTTCCTGTCACAGAAAATAGTCCTAAACGGGTCCCTGAGTGAATACTTGGTGCGTAGTGTGGCCTCTAATTGCTGTTCTTCCCGGGCTCCAGCTCCCTGTAAGCCTCCTCAGCTGGACCGCTCTGCTGGAGCAGATTTCGGCAGAGATCCGCCCAGGAGCGGTCAGTGCCGGCTGTGAGAACCGCAGCGATCAGTGCCGGCTGTGAGAACAGGAGTGGTCACTGCCGGCTCTGAGGGCCGCAGCGATTAAGGCGCCCAGCGGGCGGCCGCGTTAAATGGCCGCCGCAGCTCCTCGTCTTTTTGACACGCCGGAGTCGAGATCTCCCCGAGGGGAGCCTGAGCAGCACACCGGGCCCAGCACCTGTTTCCTAGGGACAGCCGTGCCAGGCCGCGCTGGTGCCCGGGGAAGGACACCGGGATAAAGCTGGTGGGGAAACCGCCGCTGCCTCGACAGCCTCGCCGGGCAGACAGGCCGTGCTCGGCTCCGGTACACCTGTGCTGTCTCGGTAGCAAAGCACTTGTATTTGATCTATCCTGGGGCTGCTGAGGCTGGAGCCAGCCAAGGCTGGGAAGAAGAGGAAACCCGCACATGCTGCCGCTCTCCTCGGCTCTGCCGCGCGCCCGACCCAGTNGAGCCGGCCGCCGTCTTGAGCCGGTCTGTGTCAGCCCGCAGCAGCCAGCGCCGCCGCCGGGCCTCCTCCCTCCTTCCTTCTTTCCCACGTGCCTTCTTTCTCCTTCCCTCTGTGCCCCGGGACAGAGGGGCAGCACACGGAGCTGGTGCACTCGTCCGCTGCCACTCTCCAGGCGCAGAAGGCGGTGCTGGCCGCCCTCAAACGCGTGTGGTACGCGGAGGCAGGTGTCGGCTGTGTTCTGGCGCCGCTGTTGGCAGTCTCCAGTTACAAACCGAGTATGGGTACACGCTGATGGAATTAGAGCCTCTCAGCCTGGACAGAGCCTGAACGTGCTCGTGGTCTTATAGCTTTTGATTCTAAGCGTGTATAAAATGCTGTAGGGTAAGGGGTGTAGTCAAATATGTAGGCACCGTGGTGTATTTTGTCGGCCTGTACCGTTGTGTTGCCGCTCTGACCTTTCTGCCTGTGTCGTGGTTTTGGACTAACAGGCACCTCATTGATGTCACACCACATAGAGAGAGACCGGCCTGTGTTTTGCTCTCCGAGCTTGAAGAGAGGCTGACATAGCTCCTTTGCAAATGTCGCTTGCTTTTCAACTCAGTCTGAAGTTTTCAGAACCTTGCATGAGTACGCAGAAAGTAATCATAAATGCTGTTCCGCAATTAAACCGAATATTCAGCGCCAGTTGGAAGAAAATGGAAATCTTCCTTTCTTGGTGGATAGCATAAGTAATTCTGCCACTGTGTCTGACGTGGGGATTAGCTTTATTTTCATGCCTATATTGGTTTCCCTCATCGGGGTTGCCTATTTGATTCCTCTGTCTGATACTGCTGGTATGACAATACAGCTTTTCCATAATTTGGAAATCTGGAATCTGAAGTGATTCTTTGTATGTGAGTGTGGTTCAGGGTTTGTGTTTATTTCAACTTAATATGTTCCTGACTTCCAGCAGAGGGACGCATGTTGCTGGTAGTGCAGCATTTGAGTAGTGGATACTTACGAAAATCTGAGCCTAAGCCATTTAATTGTCTGAAGTTGCTCGTCAATTCTGTGGTAGAGTAGTAGAAAAGTTAGGATTCCTTCCATATTAGCCCTGTGATACTAAATATGAAAATTTTATTTGAGGGTGAAAAGGACTTCAAGGAGCAGTTTAATTTATATGATAAACACATAGTTTGTAATTCTTTACATTTTAACTTTAATTCCATTTTGCTTCTGCTTACTTTAAACAACAGTTACAGTTTTCTTCAGATGTGAAGAGCAGGACTGTTTGGTTCATGAATCTGAGAAATGCAGGAACTGTGAGTGACACAAGGTAAAAATGCATTTTGATATATTAATGTGAAAATACTGGTTATGTATTTTAGAATAACTTATATACATACTAATACTACTAAACTGAGGTCATGTTGATTTGATGTGGAGGACAGCTACAATTTCAGCTAAAAGCATTTTGTGTGAATTTGGGAAGTCGCTTAGCAAGTAACTTGTGTACATAAACACAGGTGTCTAGCACCATTTCATGTATGCCAGAGGATGTGAAATTTCTGCTTGTTCTGAGAGAAGGTGACACAGCATCTGTTGGAGACTTCTCCCCTTCTGATGCAGCACTTGGAGACACAGTAAAGGATTGTGCAGATATTTGAAATGGCTCTGGCCTTTAAGTGCCTAAAGTAGACCCTGAACCAGTGCATGAATCCTGCCCAATCCAAAGGCTTTCTCTTCTCCATGCCCCAAGGCATTTTGTGGTGTCCCTCACATAAGTGACATAGAGCCTATTTCAGTTACTGGATAAGAAACTTTTAAAAAATATATGTTTTCTATTACCAATATTCCTATATGTATTATATATTCAGCCCATAGTAACTGTTTCATTGCCGTAAGTATTAGCAAAAATTGAGATTATTTTACTGAAATATTTGTTGGTAGGGAGACCGATTTAAACACTCTGTTTAAAGGTGGCACTGATAGAGATGGAGCAACTTATGTGATTTAATTACATTTGGTTAATTAAACTGTTCTGCACTTTGTTCCAGTAAAGAGAAGAGAAGTGGTCTCACAGGTGCTTTAAGCCTTATGTAATGGCGGCAAGGGTGCTTTGAGACTCTGCAGAGAAGACTGTAATTCATAAGTGCTAGTTCATAAGTCCAGTTCTAATTACCAGTGGGTAATTCCAGTTGAGAAAGCAAATACTGTGCATAAACATGACATGTGACAATGACATTTCTAAACTGTGTGTGGCTACAGCAAGTTTTGCAGAGTCAAATGACATATGTTTCTAAACACAACATGCTTTTGTCTCTATCTGTAGAGTTGAAAACTAAGCAGTTCTTAGACAAAGTCCTTTTATGAAAATGCCTTATTTTGAAATTTGACGCTGTTTACTAAATGGGGGTTAGTATATCTATGGAAGTAAGTACCTGTTTCTCAGTTAAGGGGTCTCTAATACCAATTAATTTCAAAATTTCACCGCCGTTTATAAGGTGGATTGTCACCTACATCACCTTAAGAAAAATGACTACTTGTTTTATAAGATCATTTCACGGTTACAGTTGCATCCAAAGTCACGGTCTTGGTATGTTTTTATTATAGGGAAAATGCTGTCTTCTAATTTTCCTCCTAATTATGGACTTTTATGTCATTTATAGTTCTTTAGATGAGACCACCTATGAGAAACTGGCTGAAGAAACACTGGATTCCTTAGCAGATTTCTTTGAGGACCTGACAGATAAACCTTTTACCCCAGAAGATTATGATGTCTCCTTAGGGGTATGTTTTAAACATTATGTTACCAATTATTGTAATTATTGTAGAGGTTTTTTTTCTATTATTTGAAGGAGAATTTTAAATTAGTCACCTTTGTGCTGACACTGAAAATGCAATGAGTTTTTACACCTTTATTGTGTGCTGGCTGGGGCTATAATTCTGGTGAAAAGTAACACATACTGTTGTGTGATTTAGGGATTTAAAATTTTTCATGTTTAGAGAAAGATATAATATAAAATAATAAATAAGCACAAGAGGAGATGGAAACCGTTTTCTAATTTCACATTTGTCTATAAATTTTCCTAAACAGGTGTAGATATCTGGCATAGCAATCAGTTCTCTTCTGGCGTATACTAGAACAGTAGGCCTACATGGCATAGTACATCACATGTAACTGTTGGACCAGTTTCTTTGATTACCCTGAATACAGAGAAGCAAGCATTTGTATTAACCAGGTGTAGTGTATGTTTACCCTGGCTTTACTGATGACAGTCTGTGGTGGAGAGAAGCAACAGGAGGGTGCAGTGTTGGATAGGTTGTTACAGTAGTGAGACCAGAGCATACATGGGGAGGAGGCTACTGTCACAGGAGACATTGCATGGCTGGAGCCTTCAGTAGTCAGCCACTCAAATTCTTTTACAGAATAAAAATGTCTGTTTTATTTGTATAGGGAATTTATTAGTTTTTATGTATCAGTTCCTGAAGTGATCTGTGTGTTACAGCGCTTGACATGACTTGGAGAAGAGTTTGTCCCTACACTGCTGTCTGCTACACAGGTCTTTCGATACTACAGTTTTTCAGGTCACAGAACTATTGCTCCCTTTTCATGTCTTGCCACAACAAGATTGCTTTCTCCTGGCACTATCAATTAAGGTTTTGTGCTCCAGGATCTTGAATTGGATGGTTTGGGTTTCACTGTGCGAAATACAAAACCAAAACAAAAGTCTAGAGTTTTCAACTTCCTTATGTGTAACTTTGTCATCATAATTTTCATTCTGTATTTCTGATAGCTAGGTTATAAAATAATGTATTGCCAGTAGCTTTCTGTTTAGCAAATACTGCTTGTTGCTTTAATTAGTACGTAGATAATGTTGCAGCTAATTGCTTTTCTGGTAAAAATCATTGTTTAACCATTACTATTCAGTATGTTTTAGGATATCAGCACCTATTAGCCTGATGTAACTATCCTAGGACAAGAATTAGCAGTGGTTGAAATTTACCTCTCTAGTATTCTTAGACGCTTCATTATGTTAAGCTGATGAGTCATGTCAGAATTTGTTTCTCCATCTACTGTATGGTGGATTATGTTTTGACACTGACTTGTGAAGCTCAAGAGGTAATGCTTTTACATCTTAGCTTTTACCAGTGGCCCTTTACTATATAGGTGGGGTTATGACAATTAATATGCTGTCATTTTTGTTGAAAGCAGAAGGTTAAATAGCCCAAGTTTTAGTTCTAAACAAACAGGGTCAGTGCTGCAGGAAGCCACAAGGTGGCGAATGTGATAAAGGTCTGCTGTGCCTGTTGTAAACATGATTGCTTTGAGTAATTTATATCTTCGTGTTCAGGAAAAAAAAATCTCTTTAGGAGAATATTTTTGTTACAAGGAACTAACGAACATTCATCCAGTAGTACAAAACAGTATAGCAGTATTTCTTAAAATGTGGTAAAAGTATCTTGCAATTTAAGTTCTTAAAAAATTCAAGTTCTATTTTCTAGTATTTCAGAAGTACTGTGAAATGTATGAGGAAGTGTTTTCAATACAGCAGTAGAGGTTAGCCTCTATACTTTGCAAGGATAGAATAACAGTACTCTAACAGCTGACACATGGTATAAATAGTAGTATAATTTTTGTTAACTCTTTGAAAACCTATTTACTTATATATTTATACATATGTTTACCTATATACTTACTTCTGTAGAAACATGTAGGATAACATCATATAACATGCTGTGTACTTAATATGACATTACAAACTACATAGAAGAATGCTGAAACCTGTATATCATTATGCAGGCCTAGTCCTCCGTCCTGTTCTTATTCTGCTGTATCTCTACAATTCTAAGACCACTGAGATATGGAAAACTTGAAATTCTGACAACCAGAGAAGTGGCTTGTTCTTGTCCTTCTGTGCACTGTACTAATGTCCAATAGAAACAACTGGCAGGACAAACCTGATGGGACTTTTAACTAGGAGACCCTTTTATTTTTATTGTTTTGGTCACATATAAATGCCTTAAGCACAGAAACAGCATGGAAACTAAGGTAAAAAATCAGATCCTGAGAGTATTACTTTATGCCTGGTGATCCTTGAGATATATCAGAAACCAGTAACACTGAGTTAATTTGTAGGGGAGGGGAGCTTTGAGTTGCTGCCTGTGCTACAGAGTATGTTGGCAGGCAGTAGATACTCACACCTGGAAGTATTTTCCCCCATAGTGAGTGTTTATACATAGCAAATAGCCCAAGCAGTGATAGGTAGCTCTAGTAGTATCTTCTGACTAAAGTAGATCAGTTCTTTAAGGGTATCATACTTTTGATCAGTATCTTCTGATCAAAAGTATGATACCCTTAAAGAAGCTTTGTTGTGCTATAGGGCTTGAAGTATTTGAAATACTGTGAACTAAATAAATTATTATCTGAGTCATCACATTGCATTCGATAGAGATATTTCCCTTTTTAATTGGTATCATTCAGATGACCTTTAGATTAACTCCAGTCCAAATACTGTTATTTTTTCACTCTTAAAGTCAGAATAGAAAATATTTTTGTCAGTTATAAGAAACATGAATCGTGGTGTCAGTAAGAAATTTGAGCAAGGAAGAGAAAATAAATGTTCATTAAAATAATGGTCTTAAGGTGGCATAACCAAAGCAAAACCAGACTAATGGAAAATAAGAATCATGGTATTTAGAACTGAACATTTTTTCAGGTATGAATCAGAATTATCAAGAAAAAAATGTGTTTGTTCCCTGTTAAACTGTTACAGATACTGAAGAAAAGTAAGGTAAAATTGCGTGGCTCAGAAATCTAGCAATGACACATAAAGCTTCTTGACTTTGAACCACACCAGTTCTGTATTGTTCCTTAATATTAAAAAGTTGTTATTAGATGATGTTTTAATCATTGCAAAATGAATTGCAGTGGTCTGGTCCTTTTAAGATGCCAGGTCCAAGCTCAAGAGTATTATTTAAGTAGTACCATTGTGANTGACTTGTGAAGCTCAAGAGGTAATGCTTTTACATCTTAGCTTTTACCAGTGGCCCTTTACTATATAGGTGGGGTTATGACAATTAATATGCTGTCATTTTTGTTGAAAGCAGAAGGTTAAATAGCCCAAGTTTTAGTTCTAAACAAACAGGGTCAGTGCTGCAGGAAGCCACAAGGTGGCGAATGTGATAAAGGTCTGCTGTGCCTGTTGTAAACATGATTGCTTTGAGTAATTTATATCTTCGTGTTCAGGAAAAAAAAATCTCTTTAGGAGAATATTTTTGTTACAAGGAACTAACGAACATTCATCCAGTAGTACAAAACAGTATAGCAGTATTTCTTAAAATGTGGTAAAAGTATCTTGCAATTTAAGTTCTTAAAAAATTCAAGTTCTATTTTCTAGTATTTCAGAAGTACTGTGAAATGTATGAGGAAGTGTTTTCAATACAGCAGTAGAGGTTAGCCTCTATACTTTGCAAGGATAGAATAACAGTACTCTAACAGCTGACACATGGTATAAATAGTAGTATAATTTTTGTTAACTCTTTGAAAACCTATTTACTTATATATTTATACATATGTTTACCTATATACTTACTTCTGTAGAAACATGTAGGATAACATCATATAACATGCTGTGTACTTAATATGACATTACAAACTACATAGAAGAATGCTGAAACCTGTATATCATTATGCAGGCCTAGTCCTCCGTCCTGTTCTTATTCTGCTGTATCTCTACAATTCTAAGACCACTGAGATATGGAAAACTTGAAATTCTGACAACCAGAGAAGTGGCTTGTTCTTGTCCTTCTGTGCACTGTACTAATGTCCAATAGAAACAACTGGCAGGACAAACCTGATGGGACTTTTAACTAGGAGACCCTTTTATTTTTATTGTTTTGGTCACATATAAATGCCTTAAGCACAGAAACAGCATGGAAACTAAGGTAAAAAATCAGATCCTGAGAGTATTACTTTATGCCTGGTGATCCTTGAGATATATCAGAAACCAGTAACACTGAGTTAATTTGTAGGGGAGGGGAGCTTTGAGTTGCTGCCTGTGCTACAGAGTATGTTGGCAGGCAGTAGATACTCACACCTGGAAGTATTTTCCCCCATAGTGAGTGTTTATACATAGCAAATAGCCCAAGCAGTGATAGGTAGCTCTAGTAGTATCTTCTGACTAAAGTAGATCAGTTCTTTAAGGGTATCATACTTTTGATCAGTATCTTCTGATCAAAAGTATGATACCCTTAAAGAAGCTTTGTTGTGCTATAGGGCTTGAAGTATTTGAAATACTGTGAACTAAATAAATTATTATCTGAGTCATCACATTGCATTCGATAGAGATATTTCCCTTTTTAATTGGTATCATTCAGATGACCTTTAGATTAACTCCAGTCCAAATACTGTTATTTTTTCACTCTTAAAGTCAG
>VWZS01003632.1:350382-379001 GCA_013397075.1 Rhabdornis inornatus
GCCCCGCTGTGGCCGCGCCGCCCGCGCCCCGCAGGAAATCGCCCGACTCGGCGGGAGCGGCTACAGCAGACCCGGAGCCAGCCTCAGCCTCGGCCCCGCACTCGGACTCGACGCCCCCGTCCCTGCCCGCTCCGGGGCGGCGGGGCGCCTCTGCGACCTCTGCTCCCGCTGCCGGACGCCCTCCGCGAGCAGGCGAGTATCCCCGCAGGATATCCCCGCCCCGAACCCGCACTCCCCGCCGCTTCCCTCTCTCCGGGCAGGTGCGGTGCCCCCCGCCACTCCCTGTCCCCCGCGGCCGATGCCTCCACTCCCCATCCCGGGGGCCGCGCTACGGCCACGAGTTGCCCGGCTTCTCCTTCTCGTTCCTTTCTTGTGCTTTGGGTTTTATCGCCCTCTCTCTTGCGTTCCTCGGGCGCGCTTTGCCGCCTTTGTCCGCGGGAGCCGGACCCGCCGCGCCCCCGCGGGGCCCCCCCAGGCCGGTCCCGCACCTGGGCGGCGCGAACAGCCGGGCTCGGCCGGGGATCGGCTTTTCTCTAACGGGATTAAGCGGCTCTCGGTGACTTTTTCCATGATAAGTACTTTCCGGTAGAGCGCGATACTACGTGGAAAGTGGGAGAGGTGTCACCGGCGAGTCGGGGTGTTTACCCGGGTTATTCCGGGGGGAGGGGAGGCGGGTCCCCCGGCCAGCGCACGCCCCCGCCGTCGGGGGCTTGAGCTGCCTTTGTTGCACACAGAATTCCTGAAATCTTTATGTTGGCACATCCTAGGTGGATTCCAGCCGTGCCTCGGGCTTTGGCTAACTGGGTCAGGGGAAGTTTCAAGTTAACAGGGAACCGTGAAACAAAGGAACAGGCAGTTCCAGAAGACAAATGTCTTAATTACCCCGTTGAAGTGCCTTGGCATCGTCAGTGTTTGCTGTGCTGGAGCCCAGGTACATTACATTTTCACCCTGGAGTGCCGAAGTTAATCTACCAGTAGCATGCACTTGCTTTAGTAGACAACTCTGCCCTGAGTTACCCTGTACTTGAAACCTGTTTGCGTATTTTTTCCAGCATGAGAAAGTACATGCTGTTTGAACATACTTGTGTAAGAGGCATATAATAAATCAGAAAACTTTCGCGCTTCCAGTGTTACTTTCTAGTAGTTATTAACTTAAAACAGAGAGAATCTCTGAATTATCTGTTCCCTAGCTTCAGCTTATAAAACTGCGTGGGTTCCCATAGCTGATACTCAAAGGCTCTTGGCCCCACAGCTGTGCTTCAGCAAAGGCTGCAAATGTCTGCTTTGTTTTAACCTTTGGATGTAGTTATCTCACAATTTGCAACAAAATAGCTTACCTTTTCCTTTGTTCTGCGAAGTTTTATTTTAAAGGTCGGGAACTGTGACCTTAGTTCAAGGAAAAATAAAAGAGAAACTAGTATGTGCAAAACTGCTTCTTTCATTTGTGAAGCATTTGTCGTCTAAGGCTTTAACTATCAGCTCTTTCAAATAGTGATACTTGTCAGGATCCCTGAAGTCCTGATAAGGCAAGAATCAGGTACTGGAAAGCATGGGAGGGGTGCTTGTGTGAATTAATACTAATTGAGAGATTATCAGGTTGCTATAAGAGACTTTGAAATATTTAGCATTTAGTGAGCATGTGTGTGCCACTTAGACATGGCCAATAAGATTTATACTTAGTATTATGAGGATTATGAGGGCTGTCTTCAGAGTTCTGAGGAAGTTTTCTGCATGTATTTGACTTTCAGGTGAGTTTACTGTTATAATTGCTTCTGGACTGTTACATGCAAACATCTTAAGCCCTAAACACTGGTTTCAAGTAGCGGCAGTGACTTCTCTTCCCTTTATAAAAAGATGTCACCATGCACTGGAGAACCTGTATCTAATTTGTTTTGCTATTGCCCTTTATCACTGTCAATAACTGCTGAGGTGCTTAGTGCCACTGCACTGGATTTTTGTGAGACTAAAGGCAAGTGTTGGGAATTATGCAGCAGCGTTGGGGTGATCCCAACACTTTGCATGAACTATAATCTAAATAGAACTCTTAAGAATGAAGCATCAAAGAATTTTAAGTGTATGATACTTTTCTGACTGCTTAATCTCCCCTTTTCCTGGTTCCATGTCCTCTAAGGACAACCAGGAAATCTTTCTTAGTGATTAAAACAGTGTTTAGGTAGCAGCATGGTTCACAAAATGGGATGTGCTGTATCTTTATAAAACCTACATTCTTAAAAGCATTACAAAGCTCCTGGACCACAGTAATCCTTAATTGGGGAATGTCCTAATATTCCAGGACCACTTCAAAGCTGCATTTAACTTAGAGCAAATCTGGGTGATAGTGTTTGTGTGTGTGTTTTAATAGCTACCAACCTTGTCTTTCTCCAGAACTTCCTTGTAGGGTAAAGGAAATCTCGTGTTACAAGACTGTTCACTTTTAATTGTTGAAATAACAGTATTTACATACTCAGGGATGGTGTAACTTGTGTCATACCTTGGCTGCGTCAGTTTCATCCTGTTGTACTCGGAATCAGTCATTCTAATGACAGGGGGAACAGAGCGCTTACATGTTAGAACAGTTACAAGTCTGTGATGTTAGAGATTTCCAAGTCTGGTTTATTTTCAAATAGGTATAAAACTTCAAATTGCTGGAGAAAAAATAATTTTTAAAATTTGACAGTTGATCTTTGGCATCAGCTGTAGAAAGGGTGTGGATCTTCATCCCAAATTGCAGTGGATTTCTGTGAACTTTGGAAGACTTCTCAAAAATTAGATAATCTATTTGTAAGACAAATATTTATGGCAGTAAGTACAGAGGGCATAATTTTGCCTTCTGAAATACTAATCTTGCCATAGTGAGGAATGTTTGCAAATGGTGTGTTACCTACAAAGATTGGAGCAGTGACATGAGGATGACCAGGGCGGTTTTGCGTGACCGTACTGATGTGCACGCACCAGTGCATGTCATCTTTCAGAGTCAAACGTTCAGTCTCAGTCCCATGACCAAGGGCTCTAAATGCATTGAGAACTTGTATCGTCAGAATAGAGCTGTTCAATCATGGGACGCTTTTCTAAATTATCTAATCCTATCCTCTTCCTCAGAAAGTACAGCACCATGTTCGATACCTGTATCTGCTCCCTTGAAAACTTTGCTTACTGCTTGTTCCCAGAGTCTTTGAAGCCTTCTGTTGCTCTTTAATTGTCTTTTACCAGTGCTTGGGTTATCCTAGTCCCACTTCAGAGAGTAATTTTTTTTTTCTGAGTGGGTAAATTATGATTTAGAACCTGCTGCAATTATGTGGGTATTTTTGTTTGGGGTTTGGGAGGGTTCTTTTTTTGTTTATTATTTGTGGTTGGGTTTTTTTGTTTGTTTGTTTAGTTTGGTTTGTTTGGGGTTTCTTTTGTTGTTATTTTGGGGGTGGTTGGTGTCTTTATTGTTATTTTGCTTTATTTCTGTGGTTTTTTGTGTTTGGTTGAGGGTTTTTTGTTGCTGTTTTGTTTGTTTCTTTTACCAGACAAAGCCAGCATTCAACTCTAGAGAGCTCGGTTTATTTTTTACTTAAATATTACATAATTTAAACAGGTACTAACTGCAGCATTGTAATTAAACAGCTTGATGCAGCAGCAAAGTACACTCGGGTCATTTAATACCTTAAACTGTTAATGTTTGGGTTGCGTTTTAGTTGGCTTGTTATTGGGATTTTGTTTTGTTTTGTTTTTCTTTTTAAGCCGATTGCTTTTTGAAAGTGCATATCGTTAGGGAATGTTGTAGTTTTCTGTTTCAAATGAGAATGCAGACTGTATCAACTCCTTTCTATTCAGTGTAAGATGGCCCTTGCATTTGTGAATGTATTTAGGATGTTTATGATCCAAGTTTAGTAATAACAGAGTGAGCTGTGGGAGCTCTGGTTTGGTATCTGGTACAGCATCTGCCCTGATGTGTATTCATCAGCTGCAGGCTTTGTTTTTAGGAAACATGAACTACCCAAGTCTTCCTGAATTTAGGTCAGCATTGTCATTGTGCATCTGAGTCCCAGAACCTCAGATAACCATGGCTTCTAATCTAGGAAGAAAACGAAACTGATTAGCGCTCTATTCTCACACGAATAACGGGAAAACGACAGACAAAAATAGTGCCTGATACAACAGTAAGGTCAATAAGAAGTGTGCAAGGGCAAATATAAAGCCCTGTTGTTCTGTTTTTTTCCCGATGCCTGCTCCCTTTTCGTGCTCTTGTCTCTGCTTTTGTTTTGTACTGGCAATCCAGAGCTGCTTTTGAGAAATTTCTTTTTACTTCTTAAAGGTATGCAATTATCTGGGTGTGGTTTATATGCATGTGAAGTGTCAGGTTTAGGATGTCCGCTTAGATTTGCGTATATTTTCATTGAGTTAGGCATGAGTTCAGATATATTAGGCCACTGTGGCTTTTTCGTAAGACTGGCTCAATGATACCTCTCCCAAAAGCATTGTGTTGCTATAACTCTTTTGTACCAAACTCATTTTTTGACATCAGTATTGTATTGATAAACTGAGTGTAAGCTTAACAATGCAGCCTCATCATTACCAAGATTTCATATGTTGGTTCAAGCCATGTGTTATTTGCCTTGCCTCATAAATTTTTGGTTGGGTTTTTTAAGCCTTTAGAGAAAACCAATAAATCTCTCCTGCACATCACTCTTAACAGCAAGGCTGTCTGTAGTCCGGCTTGCACTCTCTATTCTAACATCTGCTTCATCATCTAGCTCTGCTTAATAGCCAGCAGATTTGACTACTGGTGTCTCTAGCCTCCTTAGCACAACTTTGTATAAGCTGATTCTGAGAATCTCCAGGAACATATGGGCTGTTCAGGGAAGGGATGATTTCTAAGCAGGGGCCAAAAGCAACTGCAATCCATGATGATGTGAGAAAGAAGTTTCCAGATCCTCCTCCCCTCTTTTCATTCCTACCACCCACACTCCCAGTCTGATCCTTGATGCCCATCTACATTAAGATTTTTTTAACAGATCAAGCTTTACGTATGTGCTGCTTGTGGCGCAAGCAAAACGTGTGTTCTGGAAGTTACCCATCAACCATCACAGTTGTCACTTGAGGAAAAGCATGTAGGAAGAGACGCTTGCTTCTTTGCTCTCTTAATAAGAGAATTCTTTGATTAGTAGCTGTTACATCAGATTTTTTTTGAAAGATAAGAAAGAAGAGGATTTTGTTTTTTTCACAAGATGAAAAGTAATTTGTGGCTGGACTGGGCAATGACTGTCTCTTTTTTAGTTGGGTTTGAAGTGACTGAAGATGTGATCCTGTCTCTGCCATCAGTTTACAAGAAGTATGCTTTACATCTAATTAAGAGTGTATGACTGTTTTCATATGTCGGATTAGAGCAAAATAAAGCTTTTGCTTTGATCTCGTAAATGTTTCTTTAATGGAGAAAAAAACTCAGTCATTCTTTCCCCATTCTGAGAAATACATCGTACTTTCCAAGGGATCACATATGTGTTCTCAGTTAGGACAATTGCGCTGTTTTCTTTCCAATAAAACCTGGTTTCTGTTCTTCCTGAAAAAATACGAAGATAGAAAAAGTGGAGTGCATGATAATTCTCCAGCAGGAAACAATGGAGGAAGGTATGTTTTAGACCTTTTGTTCACTCTACAAAAGTCATCCTTCACTAACAATGCTTTGAATACCAGTGCTTTGAATTTCTGCTTCTAAATAAAGTGAAGGAAGTTGATGAACTGTGAGTCAGTCTTTCTCTCTCTAGATACCTGGAGGTTTCATACACCATTTAACCGAAAGCAGTACTTGAGAGTAACTTGTGCCTACTGTGTGGGCTTGGCTTCCGTGTGTACAACACTAGTCGTGGGGCTCCTTTTCTAGTTGAAATTAATATGCTTTGCTCAAAGAGACAAAAGATGAACCAGAGCTGCACTTAATGCTTTTTAGACTTTGCATAGGACTGGCTTTGAAAACTACTGTGGGAAAGTTTTTGAAGAACTATTTCTTATATCTATAAGGGGAAAATTTAGAATTAAAGAAGTGTTTAGGGAGGTGGACAGAAAGAAATACCAAAACTTCATAGGAGAAAGTGTGGTAATACTGAAGTTGTTAATGAAACCAACTTTGAAGGAAGACTGGATTTTAGAAAAGTATTTCTGCTTTTGAGTAAAATATAACTGTAATGGACTTCTACAGTGAGAAGATCCTTAAGTACTGGGATTCTCAAAAAACTGCTCACTTCTTGTCTTGTCTTTTTTTTTCTCAGTACAGCCTTTTGATAGAGCTACCAAAGCTATCAGAAGTCAAGATGCATGCAGGCTTAATAACGTTAGCTGTGCTTGCAGGCTTCTAGTACTACTCTGTTTTCCTAAGCTTCTTAATGCTTCATATACAGATGTTTAAAGTTGTAGTTAAGTGATATTTTTTTTCTTTTTTGGACACAGATAAGTATTTTTTTTTCTGCACTTGTCATGTGGTTTAAATATATTAATTATTTTTCTTAACACATCACTACATTTCAGACTACATACTCCTTATCAGCATGCAGCTATATAAGTGAATTTTTTTTCCTCTGACAATTGTAGTGGTATTCCCTGAATCTAAAAGATGCTTGATTTTATTTTGCTCTTCTAAGATCAGTCACATGGATTACTATTTAGTACTTGAGATAGTTTAGTGTGCATGTGCTAACATAACATACAAATGTAATTGAATATCAAACACCAAATAACACCCGGCTGATGCAGGATTGTAAGTAATGTGTGATCTGAAAATAGTTATATAAATCTTGTTGTTAAGAGCTAAATATTTTACAGCACAAGAAATCATCTTGGTTCCTAGATAAGTAACATGCAATATATCACCCCAATAGAAATACACACATGCCTTATAATACTAGGGAGTAAGTAATATGCACTGTTGATAGAGGGAGTCATGGTTCCAGGCTTCAGTCTTCCTGTCACATCTCTTCTTTCTATGTTTTTCTCTCTATTACTGCATAAGTGCATAATACTTATATGTAACTATGTATATCTATCTATACATATAAGCATTCATTTCCTACTATCTAAGAAGGATTACATCAACATTTCCTTGGTTAGTTTTGCAATCAAGTACATCTCTTTGAATATTGCAATTTGACAGTATTGCAGTGTTTCCGAAATGTCACTGTTACCTCTTTCAACATGTGCATCTGTCTCCACCTTTGTAGTTCATACCTGAGGTCTTTGGCACGCACAGTTACTTACCTCATGGCTAGAACAATTCTGACATGGGATGTGGCTTCTGGCATAATGTGAGGCACATTTGAATCACTAGTAGGTATCATAAGGGGAGTTTCTAGCTTTCTTAATTCTGTATAAGCCACATAAGGAAGTATTTCTCCGTGCCTTTTCTGAGTAGATCTGCTAAATCCCTCGTGACACTTCTAAGGTAGAGAGCTTTCTGGTGCTCTGGTGCCTTCTGATGAGAAAAGTTAAGGCAGAAGCTATTTTTGTCTGTCACTGTCTAAAATGGTCTCAAGTTTTCTGTGCAGATCTCTTTTATTCCCTGGATGGATTCGACAGAGAAGTTACCTAGTGCTCCATTAGCAGTTGAAAGATTATAGACAGCAGAGATTTAGCAAAGGATTAGTCAATTGGAGAGTGTGCATTATCCGGCCAGGCTTAGAACCGTGATTGTCTCTCCAATCATTTTCATTAGTGTCTTATTCAAAGATCGAATTACGTAACAATGACGTTTTTGGGGAATCTGGTAGGAGTTTTTCTTTAGTTTCTCTCTCTCTTCTACTGACTATTCTAGCCTGGGAGAGGGGGAAAAAGCATTATTTTTATGCTTCAAACTTGCAGCATGTTTTAAAAAACAGCATTTCAAGTCAGTGAAGAGGCATGACTTCAGTTGCGGCAGCTGCATTTGGATGATGACTTAGAGTGGTGGAACTCCTGAGAAAGGCAGGATGCGGTACAAGAAATACATAACTATTTTAGAAGCAGCAATAGGTATTACTCCCCTTAACAAGAGGGAACTGCTTCCTGAGGGTAGACATGCAAATCTGTGGCAACATCCAGGGTAAGTGTTAAAAAGCAATCAGTGAGTAACTTTGGAAAAAATTGTGCTCACCTTCAATCATGCATTTTTAAAACTTGTTATCAGAAAGAGGAAAGTTATTCATTAAACAGGTAATCTTTTTTTGTTCCTTCCAAGCTCTGTATCTTCAGTAGTTGTGGTTTAACTCAGTGGTTTCATTAGAGATTTCTGTGTACTACCTGTCCTTGGCTAGAGGAATAACTAGGAGAAGGTGTTATTTCTGAATGAGGAGTTTGCTAAAGAATAGAAAGAACAAACACGTGTATACTCATCAGAACAGAAATGAAATGGCTATTTTGTTATTTTTGCTTGTTACTAACCTGATGTATGTGTGTGTTTCCCCTCTCCTTGTTTAAAAATATGCATATTTTAATTTTTATCTATCAAAGAAGCAGTTTCTAAGATAAGAAAACAAAAAACACTTTTGTCTGTGCAGGCAACTTTACTTCTCTGCTTTGAAGCAGGAGTTTATCATACTTAGGAATACTGTTTCCCTACAAGAAGGTTTTTCTGAATTTTGTTTAAAAAAATACAGAATGCTTTCTTGTATCACGCAATTTGAGTACTAGCCTTCAGAAAAATCCTTCTGTATGTAACTATTTCCACCAAAACGTATGGTTTGTGGAAAACAGGTTTGTCATTCTCTCCCACCTGCCCCTGTATGAGTAGCATACGTGGATGGATAGATGGGTGTCTTTACAGCCCTTCTGATCTCTCCTATTTTTGTAATACAATAGAATGTTGTCACTTTGTTTCAGACATAGCAGGGGAGTGCAAAATATGAGAGGCTTTTGTCCAAGACCAATTAATATGTTTCTATTGGATTGGAATAGTTCTGTGTAAGCAGGACTTCAAAGAAAAACTTGGATTACAATTGTGGCTGTTTGACTATAACTGAATTCAGATTTATCCTGTAATTTTTCCACAAATATGCTTTCTTTAATGGTGGTAGCAACTGTAAAATCAAATAAATCACTAAATACCATATGATTTATTTTTTTTCCCAGATCTATCACCAGAACCACAAAAACTAGTCTAGAAAATACACTGATGGAAATGGTTTTGCACCTTTTTAATTGATGCAAGTGTTCTTCTAGTTGGTCTGTGTCATGTTAATGGGTACTTGTAAGGACTTTTGTTAAAAACTTGCCCCTTAAAAGGGATTCTCAGTGTGGTCTATTTGGGTTTAGGATTTAGCAGAGTGTGCTGAACAGTTACTTCCTTTGATTGTTCCACATAAATCATGTACATGCAAATCTCTTCGAATTTTTTCAGCTGCTCTTTTTATGCTGATAAAATGGTACCTGATTTCTTCTGATATTTTGAGAAGATGTGTTGGAAAGTAATGATATATTCTTGTAGAATTCTTCTTCACTTTCAAGTAGGTTAGTCTGGCAGAGTCACAGCATGAATCAAGCCCTCTAAAAATGAAACTTATTAACTGTAATGTCTATTTCTTTTGTAACTGTGACTGTTTGTCTTTGATCTATTACTGAGTATTAGTCAGTATCAAAGTACAAAGTACACTGATAAAATTTGTTTTTATTTCGAGCATTCTTATTTGGACATCTTCCTGCTTTTGGGAGAGGTTTAGTTAATGTGATTGTTGTACACACTTGGAATTTCAAGCTGGTTAAGATGTATTTGGATTATGTTTGGATTTGTCATTCCAGCAGTTCCAGAAAAGCAGTAAAGCTGTTGTCATTGGACTGTAATAGGGATCCCTTTTATGTTTTTATTAAAACTTTCAGGGAACGAAAGGTTGGTAACCAGCAATTGTGTCAAAGTAAACCGAGTTGACAATAAAAGCACTATTCTTTTTGTAGCTTCATATTGCTTATTCTGTATGATTGGAATAAACACATTAATAGCACACTTTGCTAAGATCAGCTTATCACTCAACTTCTAGAGGCACCCTGTCACATTCTTTGTAAAAATAAAATGTTACAGAAGTATGAGTGTGTGTGTATAGGAAAAATTTGTAACATAATGAGACACTTTCCAAAACCTAATATGGAATAAAGGGTATAGAGGTCTGCATTTGTCAACTCCTCACTGCACAAATTCAGGTGCATAATAAAGCAGTTTATTTTTCTTAAACATCTCTTAAAATAAAAAATAGTACTTGAGTGTGATGCTAGGTCCAGAGCCATTGTTTGAAAGTTGTAAGAATTCTGCTTAAAAACCCAGACTACTGTGCAAAAGAAAGCAGGGAAGGCATCTGCCTTTCTGAAGCATAAAAACATTATTTTGCTGAGGTATTCATTTAAATTTTCCTATCAAAGATATTACAAAGTTAAGTTTTTCTACTTCCCTATTTGCTTGGAATAATGATGTGATTTCTGTGACAGATTGATTGATTTTTATAAAGTTTGATAAGGGAAAAATGATGGCAGCAGTGGTAGTTAGGTTTAGCTTGCTTGTGTGACTATTCTGTATCCTCCAGAATGGTATTTTACGCACAGCCTAGAACAATAAGGCTGAAGTTTGTTTCAAATGCACAGTATAGCTTGTGCTGCTCTTTGGCGGTCATATAAACTCACATTAAGGATGTTTTTGTTCCGCAACTTCTGCAATCATGCCTTGATTTAAAACTGTGGTTTGCTTTTGGAAAGACGCTTTTATGCTGGAAGAGCATGCAGAGAAAGGGGAAAATAACCTTGTAGTTTCAAGATGTGATGTCTGGCAGATGCTTGCATTATTGCATGTTTTTAAAAGTTAATCTGAAACGACATGTCTTTTTAAAACATTTTAGAAATTTCAATTTTGCTTTTTTGGACTTGTGACCTCACTATATTTGTGTTCAGGAAAAAGTGGGTCTCACACACAAGAAACATCAAAACTTGGGCCAGACTTTTAGACAATTGGGGAAGTTCTGCAGAATTCTTTCAATATCTCTATCTCACATTTCTCAAGCCATCTAGAAATGCCTAACGGAGTATTANCAAACCTGCTAAAAGAATGGCTAATATACTTTTCTAGGGAAGTCTGGCTATATCCTTCTTTCAAGATGGAACACTTTGGAAAAATGTTTTTGAGAGAATAATTAAAATTACTGAGTTGCATGTTGGTTTTCTTTTAAAAGCAAAACAAAAGCCACCACCAAACCCTAACCACTAGCTTGTGTTTCTATTTCTGTCAGAAGTTCCTTCTTTATCTTATTGAAACAATTCATTTTCTCTTTTCCTACCAGGGCTAATCAAGGACTAGACAAGGGGTCAGGGAGAGAGGAAGCCCCGTGATAGGGATGCTGAGTGGAAGCCGGCATGCTACTTGTGCCCAAAAGGGGTAGCTAAAGCCTGTTGAGCAGGGGAAGAAGAAGATTACACTAGGAATTGTTTCCTTTCTGTCATTTGGCAGCTGAAGTCCTTAAGTTATCATCTAATGTCGTTGGAGCACATGTATCCAATTGTTCTTGCTGAGGTTATACTCAAGATACAATGCTGTTAATAGCTTTCCTGTGCACAGTCTTGTGCAAGCTAAACAATCAGACCAAAACTAGATTGAAACAAAAAGCCGTATGGTTTGTGGAGATGACCAGTGCAACAAAGTAACTATAAGTATGCTTCCTGTTAATACTCTATTTCATTGGCAGAAATGCATTGATTGCATTTGCAGGCTTGTGTGTAAATATTGCTGAGTATCTCTTTTTTTCAAGCATTACTTCCACTTGATTGCCAGGGAAGCTAAAGCATGTCAAACTAAACAGGGAAATACATTTCACATCCTCCCTAGGACTTCAGTGTTCCAGGCTTCACAAGTGCTCTTTTGTGTTTACACGTGACTTAAATGAAACTTTGTTTTCCAGGGAGCAAACTACTGCACTGCCATCTCCTTGTGAGTGGGATTGGGAGCGCAGCTGTACATCAAGCCCAAAGCATTGCACAGCAAGTAGACAACGGCACTCAAAAATCGTCATTCCTCCCAAGGTACTAGTCAAGTTGCATCAGTTAGAGCTAGCCATTAATTTAAAATTATGTATTCTCATCATGTGCTAGCTAAGATGTATATTCTTTTAGCTTTGTTTTTATAAGGTTTCAAGAAATTGTACTTAGAGTAATATGAAATTTTAACCAGTTCTTTTGAATTCTCAAGAAAACTTAAAATGATTACATGCACATTTGCTGAGAACTTGATGATGTACCACAGGCCTCCAGAAGAGGAGAGGTTTCTGCAATGAAGTCAATATTCTGCTAAAGTTATGCAAATAATAATGCACAGGCCTGTACTAGTTCATTTGTTAGCTAAACATTGGTAAAGAATGGATATAATCTATGATGATGTCTTCAGCAAATATAAATATTTAGCATGGACTTGGGGATAAATAAATTGCTTTAAGAAAAAAGAGTAATATTCATGGGAGTTGCATAGTGACTCAGTCAGTCCTGGGAAACAGAATAGTGACACACAGGGAGAGTTGTTTTGCTGCATATTTTCTTACAGTACATCATTAAGGTAAATATAATCCTTTTGGCAAATTAACCTTGCTTTTGAAACCTTTTCTCAAGTGCTTCCAGAAGAACTATAAAATGCGTCCTTAGTTTTATGTGGCGATCAAAGATGCTTGGCTTGTTTTTGTAAGTCATTAATAGATAATGATTTTAAAAGAGGAAAAAGTTTTTATGCTGATGCTTTGCAAAACTATAATTGACCTTAATTTTTGAGATGAATAGCTATTGCTGCTTTAGTAATTTACTTAAAAATGTGCGTATCTGCTGTCCTAACTTTCTAATTTGTGACATACTTAACCAAAGCTACTTCTCCGTTTAATTTTCTGTGAGTGAGGGAAAATTTAACATGAGAATATCAGTGAAGTGTAGCTAGGCAGGAATGTCTCAGTTGAGGTCTTAAGCAGCCTCTGACATTTTCTTCAAAACAAAAACTTTCTATGGTAGATTATGCTAACTTTACATCAGGGAATGTGGATAGTTATAAGCTCAACTCCTAGCAAAAGAAACTCCAGAACCATTTATCGGCAAGGTCAAGACAGCTCCGAAGGTGCATCCAGCTGCTTTTTCTGTGGGCTTCTAGGAGTTGTGGAACTTGCAAGTGAATGACTGGCATGTCTGTGTCCGTCTGCTTTCTCCTTGATTGTTCTTGCTGTTCTCTTTTTGGACTCTTGCCAGCTCAGTAATTTGCGAAAAAAATCACCCAAAAGTGGGTGGGGTCCCTAGCTGTGGTCTTGCTGTTTCTGAATAGGGCTGCAGAACTGCTTTGTTTCTTAATAAGCTCATCAGCGGGAGGTTTGCCAGTACAAATAGGATGGGGAGAGGCAGAGCTTTGAAGCATAGTTCTTGTGCTCTAAAGAACTAACTTGGCTGAAGAACTGCTGTCTGGAGCTTTGTTTTTTAAATTAATCTCTATATCAGGAAAAAAAGTAACACATCTTTGTGTGTGTTACATCTTGTGTAATCTGCATATTCTTTTGCTTGTTTTTAATAAGCATAATGATTTCCATGAGAATGGGATCTCTGTTTTCTTTTTTGTGTTGTCTTAATTGATTTGAGCCATAACAGTTGATTGCCATAGTAAAGCTTTGATGTTGTGGGGCTTGACTCCTAGGGGAAAGGCAGATAAATAGCTAAAAGCAGAGGATTTTTTCAAAGCCTTGCCAGGAGTAGTCAAGAAACATAGAGAAGAGAGGAAGGAAATGAGATGTAAGCAAAATGAATGTTCAAACAGCATGTGCCTGCTGTTTAAAATGAAAAAGTTGGGGTTGGGAAAGAGATTTTCTTTCAAGTGTTGATACACACTTTTGTATGGTGTTTGGGGAGAAAAACAGTACACACTTCTGATTTGGATTTGTTTAAACTACATTCTTATTTCACTCTTTAGAATAACGGTACTAGTTTTTGTATCTTCTTAAAGTAGTAGAGGTTGAAGTGCTTATGCCAAGGAAAGTTGTTTAAATTTGCAGTCTGTAGAGGAGGGGATTTGTGGGGAGTGTGTGTGCGTTCAGGCAGAGTCACTGTTAGAGACCCTGTTTCGCTCTCTAGTGGTAGGTCAAACTATTTCATTTGCTTACCTCACTAGTGTAATTTTCAAGAAACGGAATGGTAATTTAAAACATTGCTCAGATGAAAATGTGTTTAGAACAAATAGACTGTATTCTTTTTTCTCACAACTATGATTTTTATTAACTGTTACCAAACACTTCTCCATAGTCTCATGCTGTTTTAGTTATCCTGTGAATATGCTATACATTCATGTTTTCTAACTGCCATATTCTTTGCAAAAAGAAAGTTGCAACAAACAAAACAAACAGCCTTCTAGTTTAAAGCAGAACAGACTTGTAATGTGTGAGATCTAGTAGAACTGATGACTGTCCAAAACACTGAAGAAAATATACATTACACTACATTATTAAAAAATATATATTACTGTATTTCATACTGTTAATGTCCAATGCTGTTCCTAGTTGTTCAACATGTAACAGTGTGTGTGTTTCAAATTTTTTTGTGATCTTGAAATTGAGTTTATGATTGGCTTAGAACAAGTGCTGCCTCTTGCTCTAAATAATTATCTACATTTTAAAATTTTTAGCAGTTTGAGCTGTCTCAGTAAATCTCTGTGTCTAGGTTTAAAAAAATTTAAAATATTCTGCTCTTGAAAATATCAAAATAGGTGGCCTCGTAAGTGACAGAGGATTTGGGACTGTTAATTACCCTATTGAAAATATATACAAAGTGTGGAATGCTGTGTATGTTGGACTCTGGGTTTCTTCCTGGGACATCTATGCTTTCTAAAATAACAGCCTTAGTATAACTGCTTTGAGACTAGGAAAGTGTGTATAGCTGTTCATCCTTACGCTAGATCAGAGACAGCCAACAGACCAGACCCTGCAGCTGCATGCCAAAATCTTTACATTGCGTAATCACAAGTTGTACTTTGGAAGTGGAGACAAGGGGCAGGATAATAATTGCACCATTCTGCTTTAAGCTGGCACTTGAGTCATGCAGTTACTCCAGAATGATAGGATAATTCAGGTGGAAAGGGACCTCAGGAGGTGTCTTGTGCAACCTTGTGCCCAAAACAGGGTCGTCTCTGAGATCAGAACAAGTTGCATGGGGCTTTACCCAGGTGGGTTTGAAAACCTCCAAGGACAGAGACCATACAACTCCTCTGCAGTGGGTCTGCGGTTTGTCTGTCCTCATGGGGAAAATGTTTTCCCTTTATATACATCTGAACCTGTCTTGTTTGAACTTTGGCCCATTGTCTCTTATCCACCTTGCACTATTGCTAAGAACCTAGCCTCATCTCTTCAATCTCTTCCTGTCAGCACCAATGGGCTGCTGCTGAGTGTCCTGAAGCCATCCTTTGTCCAAGCTAAAACCCAGCTGCCACAGCCTCCTTTTGCAGGGCCAGTGCTTCAGCCCCCACTATCTTGGTGACTCTCCAATGGACTCGTTTCTGCACATGGTAGCAAGTGTTGAGATAGTATGCAAGGTGTCTCACCTCCAGTCCCCCCAAAACAGAGATTAGGATTACTGTGCCATGTATGTGACAACCTCCATGTAGAGCTGCATGTTTGAACCATATGTATGGGGCTCCTGAGCAGCTCCTGAGAGTCAGAGGTCAGCTACCTACACATCCTCTAATCCTGAAGGTTGAATCTGTTAGGGCCCAGCTTACTATATAAAGAAGCAGACGTAATTGGATTTATGAATCATTTAAGTAGGACTGGGCTGACTGATTTGTGTGATTTTGCAGGCTGATGACAAATGGCAGTTTAAAGAGATTGCCCGGAAGGGAAGGGGGAAAGGCTGTTTGACAACATGGTATTTTTAGAAACTCCTACAGTGTCTCTCATGACAGGATCATGAACACTTGCTTGAAAACAAGAGCAAAACTGACATCTCTGTTCAGATAGTTCCTCAAATAGACTAGCAGCCTACATTCCCAGTATCTCTTTCTGAAATCAGTTCCCAGCTCTATAAGGAGGTTGCCTTTTTGTCATGCTGTCTAGCAGCACAAACAAGTGTTGAACTATAATGTTTAAAGAAACAGAAAAATAACTGATTGCCATAGGAACAGGTTAAAAGGCTTGATGGTGGAGAGGAAGTGTAGAGAACCTGCATCTCAACATGGTTGCTGCAGGCAAGTTGCAGAATAGCCTTACTCGGTTGGATGGAGTAACTGTGAGAGCAGCTACTTGTTTTAAATTTGCATCCTCTAGAGTAGTGTTAAATGGGTGTTCCCTTTGTGGATGCTGGAAGTGGCACAACTGTTTCATTCACAGTAGCATTAGATAATTTATGGAACACGTCCTAGGTTTTGCATGACTCAGGCTACAGCAAGTGATCTCTCTAAATTAGTGCTACACAGACCATAGATTCAACCTGATTGTAGGCAAACAATGTCTCCCTTAATTACTTAAACTAAAAATCTCAATGGGAAATGTGTTCACTGTAAGTTATTTGCATGTTTTTCATAAAGTTAATACCAATAATCTTTCCATTGAAGCTAATTTTAAAATTCCTGTACACCTACATAACATTTCATGAAATCCCCTGCAGATGATGCTGCTTTGTAGAGTTATTGCACATGCAGAATAGCTGGTCCTAAATACTGCAGGGAACAGAGCTGCAAATGTGTAGCCCAGTTTTCATATAATTTTGACATGGTGCTGATACCCAGCCTTTACTCTTCATGATGCAGTATCCCTTGCAGGACTGACTACAACTGGACCTGCATTTCCCATTTCAAAGGGAGACCAGTGATTGAAATGTGCATGCAGCCATGCCTTCAAACACCCAGTGTGCTTAGGGACATGCACAGACACATCAGACCATTTGGCTGGGGCTCCTCCCCCTCTTCTGCTTGTGTTGCTTGTGTTGTGTCCCAAGCGAGTTTTGGCTAGTTTATAGTTATTCTGTATCCATACTGTCGGGTTTTGTGGTGTTTCAGAGAAGATGAGACAGGAGAGGTTATACCTGATGATAAACAATATGCTTGAGCTGCAGGTTAGGGGTTTAGTTTTGTTTGGCTTACAAGGGAAGAGAGTGGGGATGCTGTCCTCCCATGGAATAGCTGTTAGGTGAATTGAATGCTTTGAGAACCTGTTCCCCCTTTTCCTACCACAGGAGGCAGAAACGAGATGCTGGAGGAGTTCACACAACTCTCATCACTATTTACACTGGTATCCTTCCATTTGTTGTGTTTGCAGCTGGCAACATCTTCCTCTTATAAGGCCTTCCAGCGTATCTGTCCTGGGAGGACATCTTGGTCAAAGAGCAGGCCTGTAAGTTTGTTCTTGGTGGTTAAATTGCAGGATAAGAAACCTGGCAATTATTACTACACTGTTTCTTACATCACTCCATGCCATCACTATGAGCATCTGGAATCTGGCCAAGCTCTAAAGTGAGCATGAGCGCTAAAGGCTACTTAGTGCTCACATTTGCAGACTGGTATGGGATGATTTATATGCCCATTGTGGCAGAGTAGCTGTTTAGTTTTAGGAAAAAAAAAAAGAAGGCAGGAAAGGATATGTATACTTTGCCCTTAAAAGTGAGAAATTTTATGGACAAACATGGGAAATATTTTGGTAAGCCCACATGGATTATTTTCCATCTGTTACTGCAGGAAACTAAATAGAGACAAACTGATTGATAGGCCCTTCCAGATGGTATTTTGTGGTAAGAGATTGAAAACCAGCCTTGCATAGCTGTGGTCAGTTCCTGCATCTGTGTTACACTTACCTCAGGCTAGCTTAATGTGTTAACCCTGCTTGCTGCCCTATAGCTCAGGGAAGTATAGCCTCTGTTTGTGATAACACCTTGTGGCTTTGATGAAGTCACAGAACTTACCAGAAGGAGGCATAAAGTCAAGCCACAGCTTTTGTCTGGAATCACAAATAATCCTTCTTGGCCTTGGACAGGATAGGCAGACCCTTAGATTGCTCTGACTGGCACTGCCTGCTCTCCCCAGGAAGCTGGGGAACCAAGTCTAGTGGGGGAACCAAGTCTTTTCGTCTTTTGCCAGAACCTGTGTGAAGGGAAGCAGCTTCAGGAGCTGGTACTCTACGTTATGCTGCCACAAACTTTGTATATGTGTTAAGATACCGCAGTCAAGAGATCTGGTGGCTTCTTCTTTTAGTGTCCCACCTCATGTCTGACAGGCACTTCTTTTCAAAAAGTATATTGCCATACAGCTTAAAACAAATGTTGTTCTTGCATCTAAAAATATGTCTGCAGCAAAATAATGTTGTTTTCATTGTGTCTTGTTGTTTCAACAAGTAGTGGATTTCTCTGCTAATGCTGTGATGTAACATTCCATGCTGATGTTTCCAAACAGTGCTCTTTGGAAAGCTGCCTCCAGTTTGTAGAGGTGTGCACCGGTGTGGAGAGTGACAGCTGTTTTGCCTTGCCATGCTGTATCTCATGGACAAATTCTTGATGCCAGAAGCTATCACAGGATCCCATGTATGTGAAAAACTTGGCCACCTGTGCTTAATTTTTCCAAGTGGTCCTGACTTCAGCCATATACTGGACTGCTAGTGTTGCAAAAAAGTTGTATGGTATCACTCATTTGTATAACTGAGAAGAGGAACAACATGAAAGAAAGAGCAAAGTTCATGCTTTGGCATTTTTTGGCTTGTTCTCTTCAAATTTGAGGGTAGGCTATACAAAGTAATGGGCTGTTTGCTTTTTTCTTTTTTTTAAACATTGCCTTACAGTTGGTTCTCATTCTCAGTTTCTTCCTTCCAAGAGTTGATTCAAGTATTGCTTCATCCACCCAAAATAGCATAGAGCCAGGAAGACAGCAGCACTTGGGAAAGAAGTCTTTATTTCTGAATATAATGTGGCTGAACTTCTGCCCATCTTCCATTCCTTAGGGCTTTTAGTGGCCATTCATTTCTGCAAGCTCTTGAGAACAGTTTACTCAACAATGCACTTTTTTTGGTTGTTTGTCTGTTTTTGTTTAGAATATGTAATAACAGCCCCCAAAGCAAGCAATTTGGCCTCTGAATTAATAGCAGTGGTGTGGACTTTCAAGACTGATGTGGAAGGCTGTTAGGTGGTGGGAAGGAAACCTGACCAAGGCTGTGGACATGAGGAGTCCGTCAGCTGTGTGGAGGCTTTCACATTCACGTCCTCCTAAAAATACACTGACAGAAAAGGTGGACATGACTGGTGCATGTCTGTTTGACAGAACAGGGCTGTGGATGCTGTCCGAAAGCCTCATGTCAGAAACGCTGCCCGGGCTTGGGCCGCCGGCCCCATCGCTCCCGTTTATCCTGTGTCAGGCGTCAGCTGCTGGCCGCTGCCAAGGGCAGGAACACAAGAAATACTTTTGTAAATGGGGAATAACAATTCCTTTCTTCCCAGGGAGAATGGAAGTATTTCTTCGCCTCCCCGGGGCGTTTGCAGGCATGATTGGCTGGCGGCGGGGGCGGCCGGGCCCCGGCAGGACAAAGTCTCTCTGTGGAGGGCTGCTCAGAGCCGGCTTTGTCCTGCCGGGCTCCGGCCGCCCCCGCGGGGCTCCGCCGCAGCCCCTCGCCAGCGGCCCGGCCGGTTCCCTCTCGGGGCGGAGGCAGGAGAAGCATTCCCAAGGCTGCCGAACTGTCCGCCACCCCCGGGGCCGCGGGCGGCGGGCCCGGCGATGTCACTATGGGAGCGACGCAGGGCTCCGCCGGGAGCGGCCCGCGGGAGCCCGCGGCGGGGGCGGAGCAGGTCGGTAGCATCCCCGTCACCCACCGGGCTCCTCCTCCGGCCGGGCTCGCTCCCGCGGCCCCCTGTCCCGGCCCTGGGCCCCGAGGGGAGGGGAGGGGCGGAGCGCGGGTCACCGGCGCGCAGGTGTGTTTCCAACACGCGGGGGTGACCTGCGGCCGCGCCGGGACCGCCCGCCCCGCGGATGAGCGGGGAGGACCCCTCCGTGCGGGCTGCGGTTTGCTCCGCGCTTCCCACCGCGCGGGCTGGCGGAGACCGTGCTGGAGCCGCGGGCGGTGGGAATACCGTGTCTTTTCCAGTTAAATGGGAGCGGGGAGGCAGGCGGTCCTCCGAAGCGCTGCCCGTTTCCTGCGGCGCCCGAAGGCGACACCTCGTTTTGTATTTTAAATAGTGGCTGGGCTCAGGGTGCAGGTCAGTGTTTTAACGGAAAATAACCCCAGTTTCTGTGGAGGAACAAACTCAGAAGTTTGATGAAAAATAAGCCGCTTCTTCCTCTCACTGGTCCCGGCTTTTTTGTTTGTTGTTTCTGATTGTCAGTTGCTGAACTGTAGTAATAAATGTGCCTATGGAGTAGTAGGCAGCATCTGCCTGTCAGGAGTGGAGGGGTGGTGCGGTGTGCATGCTGGCAATGCAGAAAATGCAGAAAACTGAACTGTCTGTAGTCACTTCCCCCACCCTACTAAAATATGGATGAAAGCCACATTTACTTACTTGCGCCTCATACTTTGTTTTGTGGCTTGTAGGATAATCAGTACTCTTATGTATCCCTGCAGTGTTGATTATTTCATGTGATTATTTCCATTTTCTGTGTGTTTGGGTTGTTTTTTGGTTGGATGGTTTGGTTTTTGTTTGTTGTTGGTTTTGTTTGGTTAGGGTTTGTTTCACCGCAGAGGCTGTGCAGTTGATCTGGGTGACTTAATCCACTCTTCTTGTTCTGTAATCTTCACCCTCACCTGTATTTGAGTGTTTCATCTCTTCTTAATCCTTCTTGTAAGCCCTTTGACACAGATCCCAGTGTGTCTGACACTGTGGCTCCAGTACATTTGGTAAGTAGGTGTAATCATTTGCTGATGGCTCTAGTGAGAGAAACAAAAACAGCCATATTAATGTGCTGGTAACTTGCCTTGCAGTCTCTTGGGGATGAGGTTTACATGTGTTGTTCCTGAGATGGATGGAGAGTCTGACTAATGCACGTTTGAGCTACATGAGTTACAAAGCCTGCATTTACAGATGTATATTTCATATGGCTATAATTTAAATACTACGCTTAAACAAAGTTATAGTCATTAGGGAATGATTCCCAAAGTAAGACACTTCATGATGTATTCAAGCAAATGTAGTGCCTTACCGTGTTGTCTGTCTCCTTCCGTTTGTCTCAAATAGCAACATTTTTCTGGCCTGCTTTTACCAATATTGGTGGAATCCTTTTGAAGTTAATGGCGATGCTTCTGTGGGCTTGATAAAAACTATGGGTTGTCAGGTCTCAACTGAGTGTATGGCATTTCTTCAAACCATTTTATGGCCTACCCTTCATGTAAAGAAGTAAGAATTAATCAGTTTGGTTAAAGCTTCTTTTTGGTTCACAGCTGTGAGTCCATGAACTATGGAAGTTGGTTGTGTTGGTTATGAATCCAGGGCCAGCTTCTCTGTCAGCAAAATGGGAGCTTTGGCTGACCTTTCCCCCTGCCTATTGTGTGAGACTGCCAGAAGGCTCATGTTTCTTACGTGGACTGAACTTAAGTGGGGAGACATGGTCACTATACCTACTGCAATGTTTATGTTCCTTATAATACAGTTGCTAATAAGGCCACAATTCCATTTCTTTTATAAAGACACCAGTTTGCTCATTATTTTGTAGAAAAAGAGAGAAGAACCTGGAGAGATACTACAGCTATGAGTTCTAGCTTCCTCTTTATTTTTTCTAAGGGAGCTGTGCAAACAATATAAAATATATAACTGTACTAGGATTTCTGAGTGCAATTCATGGCTGTTAAAATTGCAAATGAACTTAGAATCACTTCATTTTTTAAAACCATATTTGGAATGTATTTCTTACCATGAAAATTAAGTACCCTCTAGGAATTTTGTGTGATCTGTGCTGATATGAGAGGCAAATACCAGCCTTCAGGCAGATTTATGCTCCTGAATGCATGCGAACTGTGCAGTGGAAAACAGTATGTAAATGCAATTATTCTCAATGCTTTTTATTCTCACAATGCTTTGTGAGAATAAAGCATCATCTAACTTACTGAGTAGTAGGAGAGATGCCTTCATGAACTCTTCAGGCATCTCTATCCGAGATCTTCAAAATAAAGTAAAGAAGAAAAGTAAAGTAAAGAAGAAAATGATCCTCCAAGGCCTGCAGTTCTAGCAGTTAACTAAACAGGCAGGTAATGAGCAGCAGCTTTCCAGGTGTTTGTGTCTTGTGTTGTGCCCTATTAGGTAATCAGAGAGCAATATCTTTTTGTGTATTCTGCCACTGGAGGCTCTAGATCTGATAAACAATACTGTGGGAGTGTTTCATAACTGAATTTTGGATGGTTCTTGTGAAAAAACCAGAGTATTAGAAAAAAAACAACTTGGAAAGAAACCAGCTCTGATCTACAGCATCTGAATACCGCTACAAGAAATAATGGCCCTATTCATTATTCATTTATTTATGACTTAATAATGTATATATACTTAGTCTGCCCTACCTTTTGCTTGCACATGCGTGCCTATTCTGTGATGAGAGAGCATTCTGAATGCTCACCCCTTATGACTTTTAGTAAGTATGAACTTTTCAGAGATAATGCAGCATGTCTAGCTAGGCTGTCATTCTAGGCTCCAGAAACAAAGCTCTGAGAAGCAAATTGTTGGCCTTTGACTGAACTGAGCAGCTTGCTGCCTGGGTCAGCACTTGGCACTGATTGCTCTTCTTTCTATGTTCCAGCACTTGCAGAAACCTAGTGGATAATGTGGGATTCTTTTAATGGCCATGGCTGAGGAATCTTCTGTCCAACCAGTATTTCAGAAGCTTTTTGAAGAGCTGCAGAATAGGATGAAAAAGAACTTACATTTTTTATTTCTTTGTTTTCCTTAGTAATTCTTGTTCCAGAAATAAAAAGTGGGCAGTAGTTTTGGTTATTCTGTTCATAGAGTTGATAGATTATTAAAGCAATTGAAGTGACAGTAGCATAGCTAATTGGTAGCATGTGTGTGCATGCTCTTTAGATGATGCATAAGAACTCAATTTTTCTGTGTGGAACTGTACTTGTATTGTTTTGTCAGTGGGCTAAGTTATGATTATAGTTTGGCTGTAAATTTTATTTTCTAACACTTAGTTTCCTAAAAATTCTTTAGTGGGAATGTTGTTTCTGACTTGGTACTTTGGCAGGATCTCCCTTTCAGTTGCTGGCAGTTGACAAATACTTGTATGTGCTTTACCTCACTATGATGTGTTACATTAGGGCAAAAAATCCCAGTGTCAGAGTTCTAAAGACATAGTGTTGATTGCAGACAGATGCCTACTGACCTGTCCAATAACTACTGTGCACTCAGCTCCCCTTTGGCAGTAATTATTCCCTGGCTGTTTGTGTGCAGTGCCCAGTGCACCTGAAAGATTTAAGTATAGGTTAAGATGGTGGAAGAAGGTGAGGAGTCTTGTACCTCAGAGACACTTATCAAACTCTTGGTAGAATGTGAGATCCCCTGTATCAGAGTACTGTTGATATATCCCTCTTTGCTGTCCCTTTAGTGTATGTGAAATACTTATAATCTAGTTCTAACATATGTGGGAGTCTTAAGTATGTTTTGTCATTTTCTGAATGGCTTTTTATTTGACAGATTATTATCATGTCTATGTAATGTTGCTATGGTGGTGAACTATAGAATTTAATTAGTTAAATTTTGTTCATTAACTTCTCCCCTGATTTTATAATTTGACCTAATTTTCAGCTCCTTTTCCAAGCTTTCTTTCCCTGCTTTGTCTTGTAGAAGCCAGTAGATAAGTTCCTAATGTCTTCTGCAGCAATAAGAATGAACTGAAAATCTTGGATGACAATAGTTTGAAAAAGGATTAAATTGGTCTTAGATTTGTTTTAAAACTTGTTAATCTGTAAGCAGGTACATGACTTCAGTCTCTTTCAGATGGGAAAAAAGCAGGACACTTTATTATGGTTTGCTTCTGCTTTGTTTGTCAGGAGGTTCTTGAAGTGTGTAATGCTCTTTCATGTGGCTCAGACCACAAGAAGAAAACTTTCTGTTCCAACTCTCCGTTGAGAATGAACTTTCAGTTGCTACCAAAATGAGATTTGCTTTGGGTGGTTATTTAATGGAAGCATTTCTGAACCTTAATGATTCGGAGCGGTTTAGTTTCCCTTCAGCTGCATAGGCAAAAGGATTCTCTTGTTTTTCTTTCTTAGTTCTTTCCAAAGCCTCATGTGGTTTATGGAAGTTGCAAAAGGAGGAATAAATTTTTTTCTGTCACTTGCTGAGCTTGTTCTGGTTAGTTTATTCTTTGTGTACTCAGTTTGAAGTTCAGTGGAAGTGGCCCTGATTCATAGGGATGTGCCAGTTTGGTTTCATTTAATGGTTGGAGTGATGCCTGAAGTCACTTACATTGATGTTACATGTATGTGAAGTGTTGACTCAGTGGGAATATTGCATCAAGAGCTCTAGTTTTAAATTGTTCTGCTGGCATCCTTTCAAGTGAAGAAAGAATGGCTGCAGATAAACTTGGATTGCAGATAAACTTTGATTAGTGCTATAGGAATGAACCAGACACGTGAAAGTTGATATGGAAGAAAAGGGGCAGCTAATTTCACCCTTCTGCTCCTTGTGTTGATTTACTGCTTGTTTGTTGACTGCTGTCATTAACACTATTGGTAGGAATAATTTCTACATATGCTGGAGGTGTATGTGGTAAATTCTTCATAACGATGTTATGCAAAGTCATGCATAACTGCATGGTATACTTCACACCCAGCCTTGCAAAAGGATTGAAGGAAAGGAATGGAAAATACTTGAATTTTATCACTCTTATCTGCCCTTCTGTTGTTTTCTTGCCTGAGAGTGTTTTACCAGTGTTACCAGGTACAGGTGAATTTTAGTGTAATACTGTTTTATGTTGGATGATAGGTTGCTGGTGACGCTGTCCCAGACAAATTCAGAGCTGTGGATATAAAATTAATTTTGTTGTTTGAAAAAATAATTATACTCCTTTGGAGGCTCTGAGGAGGAAACTTTGCTGTGAGTAAAGGGATTATGAATGTGTTTCACTGAAGCAGGTGCAGCTGGCTTAATCCATTGTCTCATGGTGTATAAGGTCTTGGGAGGGGCTGGGTAATTATTTCCTCTTTTTCCAAATACACTGTGAGGAGTATCAATATAAGACCTACAGACCTAAACCCTTTAAATGCAATCCCCATGTCTGCATTTGCATCAGTGCAATCCGCACTGTCTGGATGACAGAAAAATTGCTAAACTCCCTTTTGCAACAGATTTTGTTTTCATTTTAGTTATGTGCAAGACATGTTACAGTCTAGGAGTGAACTTCAGCAATGCTCTCTGGCATGACTGAGTAGACTGTTAAGACATATAAAGAAGGAGAGGTGAGTTGCTTAAGACCATGATGGCAGGAATGTGGTGGTAGAAGGAAAGGAATGCAGAGGGGTATGACTAGTGTGACTGGAAAACAGAGAAAAGTTGGCAATAAATTGAGCTGTTTGTTGTGGCATGTATATGAATGATGCTCAAAACAGCTTGAGTTTTATAGAATTTTGGTATCTTTTGGTCAATGTAACCTTCAGTTTGATGTTTGTGTTCTATGAGGTTTGTGATACGGCGTTGGTAGTTGTATGAAATGCATTGTGTAGTGTGAATTTTATGGGGTTTTAGACTTAGATATGATCAAATGTTCTGTTAAATTTTATGCATTACACAGAGCTATATTCAGGTTTATTTCCTTCAGACAAGAAAATAAAACTAATGTGACAGTGTTTAGTAAGATTACATACTTAGACACATACACACGGGAATGCTTGACTAAAAGTAAAATACTTCCAAGAATATGGCGTATTGTTGTTCTATTGATAGAGTGAGAACAAAGGCTACTAGAAACCTTAACAGGGATAGAAAATCTGGTTGGGATGAAGCTCAGAAAGTAACAATTGTTCCATTGTTTGAATTGTCTTGCATTATGACTGGATGATTAAATATAGATGCTGGCCTGATTGGATTGTATCCCAGTAATGAATCGGCCTTTTAAAAGCCAGTTGCAGGAAGTAGTAGACAGGTACCCAGCTTGTTTTTCTCAGATTGCAGAGTTGCAGGTGTTGAATGACCAATGGAATAACAATCTTTTGATGCTGGAGTTGGTTACTTCTACTGCTTGGTTTGCTATTTGAATATGGATGCAGGAAGACAAAGCATTCAAAAACAGTAGCAGTACAAAGTGTACTGCTGAAGTTGAATAAAAATATAATTAGAACTTTGTACCATGTAATATATATGGTACTTCAGTACGTTGGTTTTTTTTTTTTCTATTTCTTTTTTTAAAATTTTAAGATGCCACAAGAGTAAAAGCTATGTTTTAGCTGCAAAGAATAAATAATTAATGAAATGAGGCACTTAAGGAATGGTAGCTGCACTTACTTTATTTCACAGTTAGCTTAATTTTTTTTCTGAATGAGATCCAGCTTAAATTGATTATGTACACCTACCGAATGCAATTTACCTCACCATCAAATCCTGATACTGCAAGCACAGCCGAACCAAACTTTTGAATTTTTATTTTATTATGCCAAGACAAGTTCAAGTCCACTTGAACTTAGCTTATACGCAGTTTGCTGTGTGTCAGAAAGAAGTGTGTTATGTTTACAGTTAAAGTGAATGGGGCTGACTTAAGTCAGAGGTAGCTTTTAAAGCCAGTGTTGATCAGGTGAACTGAAAGTGAAATGTCCCTTCACTCATTACCTTCCTGAAGTGTATACAAAAAAACCTTCCTAGCACCATAATTGTGTGAAAGGGTGAAAGTCTGGGAAAAACATTCAGAAAACAAAACAGCAAATAAACTCTCCACTTGCCAGTGCATATGCACATATCCAGCATTCTAGTAAAATTGATTTGTTAGCCTTTAACCTCAATTCATTTTGATCTTCAGATGAAATCACGTGGCTTCCAGGTTTTTATCTCCTCAAACCTTGCTGAGGTTTTAAAAAAATGGGTGGTGGAGAAATCTTGTTTACTGTGAGATGGGACACAAGCTATGCCTTAGAAGGTGAGGTTTGTTTTCTTTAGAGGTCCTTCAACACCTGTGGGAGAGTAAATTGTCATTTCCAAGGCTCCTCCACTGGACTGGTGCTGTAGGTCTCAGAACACCTGGGAGAACCAGCTTCTATCCTCTGTGAAGCAATATTTGAAAAGGAAGGCGTCTTTGATGAAAAGCATGTTAGTTGCTAGGGTGTTATTTCTCAAGAGAGAGAAATTATTTTCTAAAAATTAAATTTATTTAATGGGGAAGAGGGATGACAGGGAAATAGAATCTGTTTTGTTTTTTCCCAAAGTGGCAGTTTTCTATTTCAATTGGAGGTGTTCCCTCACAGATTTTGAAGAATTGACTGCTTCCTGTTGGGGGAGCACTGGAACAATTTTACCAGGGCAATGAGACAACTGTTGTTGGGCAAAAGACAGAGAAGAGAACTTGCTACTGGACTAGATCTAAGCTGAATTTTTGAGATTTAGGTAATCAGTAGGTAAGACCTGAATATCTTGCAGCTGTGTTTTCAATACAATCAGTTTCTTTTTCCCCCCCTTCTTCATCTTGAAGCTTTTGTTTCATTTGTAATGGGATGTTGTACTGGTTTTTATGATGCATATGCATGCATCTAAGTCCAGTAGAATTCATCTGTAACAAGTGCAAACTACTCCAGTCTTGCCTACCACTCATCCCAGAAAAGTTTTGTGCGTGTACTTTTAATTGGCTTAACGTGTGAGAGTTGTAAATTTATGCTGGGTTTTAATGTTTGGAACTTGTTACACTCTGCTGCTTTTTGCCCCCATCCCTGCCTCTGATCACAGTAAATGATGACCTGCTGTGGGCAGCACCAGACCAGTTCAGGTGACTGCTTTTGTAGTAGCCCCTTTCCACAATATTTAGAGAGGGAATGGGAATGTGAATCTCGTGCTAAAAAAATTAGTTTGTTCAATAAGCATCACTGTTTTGAAAAGACATCACACAATCCCTAGTAATTTCTGCATACCCAATTGAAATAATTAACAGTTGCTCTTACTGTCAGAGATCACAAGTACTGTGAAATGCAAGTGAATTAATTCTAGAAAATCCCTCCGTGTGTGTTTTGTTTACTTTTCTGGTGTAATGAGAAATTACTCTTTTATGTCAGCAAAAGCAGGACCTTAAAGGACCTCCTGGTACTTTCTGAAAGTGTAAACTGTTTGAGTTCAGATAAAAAGCAGTTTGGAAGAAAAAGTTTCACTCTGAAAATGTAACTGTAACTCTCTTTTTTTGTTGTTAAGTGCTAAAATGTAGGATTGCTAATTTTCAGGTATCTATTTTCATGGTGTCTTGGTGTCTGTCTGCATTAGTGTGTGGTTCACCTTTGGAGTACCAGATGTTTCTCTTTTTCTCCAGAACACGAGGCTGCACGGGGTTTATTTCCTTTTTATAAACAGTACAATCAATTCCTGAAATAAATGTAGTAAGAAAAGGCACTTAATAAAACCGGAATCAATTAAAAAACCAAACAAACAACTCCAACCCAGTCTATCTCAAGGTAGGGCATCGGCTTGAGATGAAAGAAAAAAAAAGCACCTAACAAATTTGTTACAACATCACGTTTTTTATCGCATTGGCTGTGGAAGGAACGTTTTGAGACAGTATT
>VWZS01003636.1:0-54165 GCA_013397075.1 Rhabdornis inornatus
GAACAATTCAACCCCCAACACCGAGGAATCCCTCAACACTAGTGATGGTTGAGAAGCAACCTGGACCTGTGGCAGGGTCGGCCACAGTCTTTTGGCTTTTGTGGCAACTTTGGAGCATGTAGACCATAAGGACCCATTCCAAAACTTCTCTGTGGGGAATTGGGGTCCCAACAAACTTTATATCAAAAGGGTGAATAAGTTTCACCAAGAATCCAAACAGGGGAGGAAAGGAGACCCACACATACCAGGAACTTCTGTGAGAAGGAAAGAAGTTATGAGGAAGGTAGGTTAAAAAAAAAGTCAGATAAGTTTAAGTATTTCACTATTCAAAGCAGTTGGGTACTTTCCATCAGATGCAGGAAATCAAGTAATGCATTTTAATGAAGAAAAAAGTGCCTTCAGTAGAAAATACTGCTCGTGTATTAATAATATACTTTATGCTTTAGCTTCAGGCTTAAAAATATTTTGCTTGACTGCTGTTACTGTCGGTTTCCACTTTTCTCATTAGCTGTATTCTCCCTCTATTTGTTTTAATAAAAATTGAATAACAATTGTGATTTGTCTTTGATAATCCAGATATCTAAAAGTTAAATATAAAATTAGACTTAGTTGTTCAGGCTTTCCCTGTAACTGGCAGAGATAAATAGACACCTTCAAATAATGACTCAACCCCTTCATAACATATGTATTAGACAGATGGAATTAATTAAACCTATTTTTTCTCTTGCTCTCTCTCTTCACAGAAGGAGTATGCATAAGGAGTGTATACCTCTTGTCCATCTTTCAGTGGAAACTAGGTAAAGCTAATTCTAATTAGCTATTCTGCTGCATGGCTTGAATAATCCCTTGTACAGTGGAGTCCTGAGGTGGTTGATGTCTCCAGTAGTTATTATACCTAAATAAAAGCAATATATTTAGCAATAGTTTAATTGGACAAGAGTGAGAAATGTCTCTATTTTGTCTGCTGCTGTGTAAGTATGTCACATCAGACCACACATTAATGCTGAGAGAATTAATAAAATAATAACTCTGATCCCAATATATTATATTATGTTTAATTGCCTTCCTTCTCAAGAAGGAAATGTGATCCTAAACTGTATAATTTTTTATATATTTAGCTAATACCTAACATTTTTTAATGGAAATATCCTTTATGGTGTAATTTAGAATTAAACATTGAAATGGAAAGCCATTACTTTATGTAGCCAAACATTTTTGCAGTTAAGCTCTACTTTGTCCTTATGAGAGGCTCTGGTGCCTGTTCTTAAGGTAAAAATGTGTATTGTGACAAAGCATCTGCAAAACTGAGCTGTGGAAAAATGCACTAGATCACAAAAATGCTTATTCACTAGGTAAATGAGCTGAAAAACTGGTTTTGTTTACCTTGGTAAAGAGCAGAAAAAAATCAGTTACCACAACACAGTCTGCACTTACTGCCTTTTTCTTCAGGGGTCATTGAATGTTTCAGATAATAATTGACCTAATTCACTTTAAAACAGTTAAGAATTCTGACCTTTTAACCAATGTCAATGGGTAAAAAGAAATAAGGACAAATTCTAGACCACATGAAAATACAGTAGCTCAACAGTGCTCTCATGTCCATGAGTGTAAGCTCAGAAGGGATCAATACCAATTTTTTGCTGGTCTAAAGTGGTGGTTGTTGGTTGCCTTTAGGGCTATTTCCGACAATAAGTTCTTTTGCAAGATATTGCACAAGACTTGTGGGAAAAAAACGAGTGACACGTTTTACCACACCATATGATATAACTAAAAATCAGGCAAGGTTGAGAGTGCATGATGGATGAAATAAAAACTTCTGGGTTTTCTGTCTAACAAGAGACATTACATCATATGATATCCTGCATATTTATTAAACAGGCATTTCTTGGCTTCTTTGTCCATTCCTAGGCTGTGACCTTAAGAACATAAATCCAGTGTCATTGGCCTCTGAACTTAATAAAAAGTCATGCTTGCCTAAGACCTAAGATAATGAACAGCACAACACTTAACTGTACCCTGTAGCAAGGAATAACTAGAGAATACCTGGTTCCTCTTCTAGATACTTCATAAGCATTTCCACTGTTACTGGTATTCTCTGAAACATTGTTAGTTTCATCAAGTTCTTTCAAAGCATCAGAACGTTACAGGCCAAAGAGGTTTATTAAATTATATACAGGAAAATGTAATAATACACTAAGAACAATAATAGGCTGCTGTACTTCAAGGACTATTTTAGCATTTTCTCTTTAACACCAAGAGAACCACAGATGTGGCTAGCTTATTGGTGGATCAAAAGTTAACCATGAGCTGCAGTGCCCTTGCAGCCAGGAGGGTCAATGATATCCTGGGCTGCATCAGGAGCAGTGTGGCCAGCAGGTCGAGCGAGCTGATCCTGCCCCTCTGCTCAGCTCTGGTGAGGCCAGTCCTGGTGCTGTGCCCAGTTCTGGGCTTCTCAGCACAAGAAAGAAAAGGAGCTACTGGAGAGGGTCTGGTGGGGGGCCACAAAGGTGATGAGGGGCTGAAGTATCCCTCTTATAAGGAGAAACTGAGCATGCTGGGCCTGTTTAGTCTGGAGATGATTGAAAGGGGATCTTACCAATATATATAAATATTTCAAAGGCAGGTGCAAGGAGAATGGTGTCAGACTCTTTTTGGTGGTGCTCAGTGAGAGGGTGAGGAGCAATGGCCTTATACTAAACCACCAGAAGTTTTGCCTTAGCATGAGGAAGAACTTCTTTATATTGAGGGTGGCAGAGCACTGGAATAGGCTGCCCAGTGAGGTTGTGGAGTTTCCCTCTCTGGAGACAATCAAACCCAGATGGACACGTTCCTGTGTCACCTGCTCTGTGTGACCCTGCCTTCCCACAGGTTTGATCTCCAGAGCTCCCTTACAACCCTATCAATTCTGTGATTCTGTATTTCTGTGAAACTATTTGATAAAACCTACTGTATTATGTTATGTGGGTACTTTGTTTCACATTTGCTAAAGACAATTGTAATTTTTTGCTGGTATTGAACAAGCTAAAGAGCCACAGCTGTGACAATGAATTTCCAGTTTATCTCTATGCAAGGGGTAGTGCAATGCCAGAACATCACAGAGTTGCAGAATGCTTTGGCTTAGAAGAGGCTTTTAAAGATCATCTAGTTCCAACCCTTCTGCCATGGGCAAGGACACCTCCCACCAGCCCAGGTTACTCGAAACCCCATCCAGCCTGGTTCTACTCACTTGCAGTCACGGAGAATCCACAGCTATTCAGAGTAATCTATTCCAGTGTGTCAACAATCTCAAAAATTCTTCCTTATATCCAATCTAACTCTAGCTGCTTTTAGTTTAAAACTATTGTCCCTTCTCCTGTCACTACATACCTTGGTAAAAGTATCTCTCAATTTTTCTAATAAGCTACTTTTACACACGTAACAAATGCAACAAGGTCTTCCCAGAGCCTTCTCTTCTCCAGGAGAAACAACCTTAACTCTCTCAGTCTGTCTTCACAGGAGAGATGCTCCAGTCATTTGCTTATTCTTGCGGCACTCCTCTGGAGCAACACTAATAGAGGCTATGTGTTTCTTGTGCTGCAGACCCCAGAGCTGGATGCAGCACTCCAGGTGGGGTCACCAGAGTGGAGTAGAGGGGCAGAATCAATTCTCTTCACCTGCTGCCCACACTGCTTTTGTTGCAGCCCAGAATGCAGTTGCCTTCCTGCTTCAAGCTGTTGAATGTTGCCAGCTCATGTACTATTTTTCAATCAACCAGTAGCCCCAAGCCCTTTGCAGGGCTGCTCTCAGCCAGGTCATCACCCAGTCTGTACAGACATTGAGAATTGCTGCAATTCATTTGCAGGATCTTGCACTTGGCCTTGTGGAACCTCATGAGTTTTGCAAGGGTCCATGTCTCTAGACTGTCAAAGTCACCCTTCTCTTCCCTCGAGCATATCAACTGCACCACTCAGATTGATATAATCTGAAAACTGGCTGAAGATGCACCCAATCCCCCCATCTGTCATGAATAAAGACCTATTGTCTTTATCAATACATATTTATAGTGTCTTGGTGAAGGCAATTCTGGAGATATAATCATGTATGAAGTTTCTGTGGAAAACCATGTCAGCTTCCATATTGTCTGTAATCATAGTCTCATGATATCCATGACATTTTGTGGACCTATTCTGCACAAAATTTAGGCAGCTGGACCTCAAGGACAACAGCCTTCCTGGGATACAGCTCATTCCCTGTCTTACTTCTGAGGTAACATGTCACTGCACAGTGGGAGAGAGCAGAAGGAGGGTTAATCTGTAGAGCACGTCTGCCGGGTTTGGCTACAACTCTTTTGGTGAGCCTAAGAAGGCAGAAGGAGAGCAGAAATAGAATTATCAATCAACAACCACTCTAATGCCTACTTTTCCAGCACAGGCTTGGTTCAAGTCCTTTCCTTCAAACTTCCCTACCATTCAATTTTGCCTACACTGCTGACAAAATTTGGTACCTCCAGCTTTAGGTAGGGGACGAGGGAGGTAGGATCTTAGGGGGAGTTTTAAGAGAAGGGAGCATGGTTGCCACCTGCTGTTCATGGTAACTGAAGCATCCTGAAAATGTTACTAGAGTACTGTTACTGGGCTGCACAGTAAGTGATAGTTGCCTCTCCAAAAGGATAAAAAAATTATGCCAACATATACTGGCTGGGCTATCTTTCTAGGTATTTGCAGAGCATCTGTGGAAAGTGACTGTACATCAAAGCAGATAAATAACTCAGGGTTCTTAATGCGTATTTTGGCAGCAAGTTTGAAGCTAAAAGCCTATTGTTAAAAGAGACAGAAGAAATTTGAAAAAGGCAGGAAGCAGCCAAAAGAAATCTGAGTAAACTGTAATAAAAGCTACTGGGGTATTTTTTTCTACACACACTTATCTGCCAAACTTTTATTAGGCTGTTTAATTATTTACTCAGGAATACTCAAGACAACTCACTAGGCTGTACTCCTAGTTTTACTTTCTCTAGCCAGAAAAAAAGGAGCAAATCATGAGAGGTGAATTTATTTTCTTGGTTCCTCTCAATTGATCATATGCTTCTTTTTGGTGAAAGTATTTTCAAGACATAGTCTGTCTTGACATATATATGCTGTGAATAGAGGTACTTTAATCTGGAAAGGAAAGAATAAGTCTAATACTCTGTAGTGTTAACTGTTGCAGGATAAATTCTGCATTATAGGCTCTATTGTCTCATTTACTCACTCCATTGACCCATATTTCTCAGTATCCACCAAATGCTCTGTAAAGGTTCTGCCTTTCTGACCACAAGGACTGCCTGTACCAGATGACCTCATTCTCCTCATCTCTCCACAAGAACAGTTTATCAAGAAGTTCATATTCTCCAGAAAACCTCTGAAATGTGACTCTGTCCCTCTCTTGTAAACTTCCTCTCCCTCCTTCCTCTTTTCAGGGAGACTTAACCAGTCCATGAAGAAAGCTTTCCTTTGTGATTTGACCTAGTTATTACTTTTAGCAGAATTTTTTAAACTTTAACATTTAAGTTTTAATCATTAAGCACCAGAATTTTAAAGCTTAGGATTGATGGTTACCCAATTTAAAATAACTTAAAGAATTTTACATTTCAGAAAGTGTTGATGAGCCATCTGAGGTCAAGGCAACTCCTCTTTCCCAGTGATACTTAGTGATAGTTCCTCTCCCCTCATCACTTGGACTCACTGACCAGTGGTAGTACTAAATAAGGTGAAACAAAAGCATAGTAACAAATTCCATGTATTTGTTACCAGAGCTTGGTGCATGGGTGTTAGTTGGGCACAGTTTGACAGCTACTGAGGGTATACTGTCAGCTTATAGCAACCTCACAGTAATTGACTGATCTAACCAAATTTGACCAAAAGGGCCAATCAATGCAGATACTGTACGTATCAGTGGCAAAACACAGACCAGTCCTTGAGACTGGACTGACACCCTGGCCACACAAGCAACCACAGTCCATGGTAAACTAGTGGAAAATAAAATTGTACTGCTGAGATTAGAGTCTTAAAACTAAAGGAATCTTATCATGACATGTCACATACCATGAATTTGGGAAAAAAATACCTTGCTATATACTCATTCTTTACGTGGAAAAGGGACATATAAAAATTGTATGTGTTTGATAATTAGCAGAAGTTGCAAAGTCCTCACACCTGGGCAGTTGTGAATACTGTGGTGTGAGTGGGTTGGTGCATAATATAAGTAGCCAGGGATGTTAGCTTTAAATCAACTGCACTAAATGAAGGGAGAATATCAAAAGAGTTTTAAACTCCACTTTTCATACTGGCATCTGATGACTCAGTAGAATTCTAGGTGCTATTCTAGTGGGACTCAGCATTTTCACTGTGATTCAGCTATCTGGTTGACTTTTGCTGCAAATATTGGAAGAGATAAAAAAAGTGTTCCTAGTAAAAAAAAATAATAAAGAGGACTGTGCCTCTGAAAGCTGTTACAAATTTTTGTGAGTGTAAATTAAAAGCAATTTCCTTTTTGCATCTGAAAAGAAAGTTGAAGTTTACATTTACAAAGAAAAGAACACAGTTGTTTCAGTCCTGAGTTGTAAATAACAAGTAATATAATCTCAAAAAGAAAAATTTAAAAACTGGAAATATTAAAAACTTGGTTATAAATCAAGGAATCTTATTCATCTTATTAGTTCATTTCCTTAGTACTTTGAATTCAAGGTATATATTAGCACATTCTAAAATAAATGTATTGTACCACCAGCTTTCAAACTGTGATCTCTGAGGTACCAGTATTCTGCAAAGCCAAAGCAATAACTCAGTTGTACCATTTGTTTTAGTATATTTAATATCAGTCACTAAAGATACATTTTAAATGAAGCGAGTCTGGTCTCCTTACTCCAGAAATAGTCTAGTGTAAAGTAAGATTAATTTCCTTGCTCTAGTGTATGATATGCTACTGACTTTGGCTTCCTCTGATGAGCTGAAAGCATGCAAAAAAACCCCTGTAAGTACTCAGAACTCAGCTAGATGTGAATCTTTAGCTCTTGTAATTCTCACATGGTTTAGAACAGTTTTTCCCGGTTTGCAGTCAGTGGTCTGCAAAGTTCACACCAGACACATGGTGTGACTTCCTTTCCTTCTAAATAATAAATCACATTAAATGGCACTAAGGAATAGAGAAAATACTTTCCCAATATTATTTTTCCATATAAACATATGCTGCCATTGTCATAAGGTTGTTGTTTAACTGGAGACAGATGTGATCTGCAAGTCATATTCCCGTTTAAGTATGATCCATTATGCAGAAGTATTGTCAAACGCTGATGTCTGTTTTGCAGGCTAACATGATAGAAAAGCTATAAGGGCGTACTTAGGTCAGTGTGATCAATTAAGCATTTTTTGTCTATCCTAGCTCTCACTGATTTCATGTAGACTTTGACATCCACAAAGAATGCAAAGGGGATAGCTAGCTCACAGGAAAATATCTTCAAGGATCCTCAGTGTGGAAGTAATGGGTCACAGTAACACTGCTTGATTTCACTGCATATTTCTTGTGGCTCTCTCAATAGAGACCTTGAATTCTTTCTTCATCTTCCTAACTTTTCTAAAGTAAAAAGAAGTTTGCATTTGAAAGGAAAACCACAGGTGTTTAGAATATTAGAACAATATGTGCCTAGGGCATTTTGTAAAGTGGAATTTAAAATGACACCACTTTTTTTCTGGAACCATTTAATGGATCTAATTTAATTATTAAAAAAAAAAAAGAAAAGCTCTATGAGAAAACAACTAATCAAATTTAATAGGTGGACTACTAAAATGAAGATTAGTATTACTCATTTATTAGTTCTGCATTCTGTATACAACACAGAATGTGACTGTGCTGTGTAGCCAAGTGTTCTGTAAGCAATTTTGGCAAAGATCATGTGTTACAGCTACCATTGATTGGGCATGACCATTTTTGTTATAATCAAGCTGTGATTGAGCATATCTTTTGAAATTGAATTTATGTTCCAATCTCCTTGAGATTCTGAGTGTTACCTAGAACAAGAACTACTTAGGGTGAGGAACATAGTCCTCAGAGTTTCCAGAGTCTGCTTAAGCAGCATGTGACTGGAAACTTCATTGAAATTGGCAGTCCAAAGAAAGCTTTCATAGGTGTCCATGAGTAATCAGTTCTAGAAGAGTTTGACTGATTTAGTTTACCCTTCCTTTAAGATGATCATATGGGCACCTATGATGTATACTCTTGTTTAAAACTGTACAAAGAGTGAGCCAACTAAGCCAAGAACATCTGCAAAATAAAGCAAGCAGTTCTGGAGAAACATATTTACTGGCAACATATTTGCACAACATTTCTCCAAACTTCCATTTTCATGAAAGCATCCTTATTTAAGAAATGGCATTACAGTGAAACATATTCAATATGAATTTGTCTGTGGAGAGGTAGATTCTAATGCAAAAACCTATTTCAGTACTGCCTAATAGGCAATTTAGTGAGAGCTAGAGTGGTACAGTGATACAGTTTTCAGAAAGTTAGCCACTACTAATTTTATAGTAATGGCAGGATTATTAAATTTTACCACTTTCTGGGAAAGTTTCAGCAAATGTTTCAATTGGTCAGGTTTTTTGCTAGATACTATGATAATAAGCATCCTATTTATTCCTTACTCAGCACATAAGTTAATTAAATTTGGGAGTTGATTTCCTCATGTAAATATGTGAATGCCACAGGCCTGCCTTTATGCATCAAACTCCTGTTTTTATATGCCAATTTTTTATTCAGCCCATGATATACCACCTTATAGACCCTTCAGGGGCTACAACTTCCCAACATTTAGTTCACATACATCCCTATTTAGCTGGGGCTCTACACAGCTCTGTGTCTACTCATCTAAACTCACTGCCTATTGCTTTTTCCCACAGCTTTTTCCCACAGAACTTTCCCATACAAAGTGAATTGCCTTGACTCAGCATATTCCAAGTGCCCTTATCACTGCACCATTTCCTTCTTACTGCTTAGGCATTAACTTAAAATGTTGGCTTCCGTTTTGCCCACAGACACTAGGTTAAATGTCTGCTCATGGTACTTCTATCTTGTACAATTGCTGTATTGGCTTTTGAATGAGTTGAATTCCCCAGAACAATTGGCCCAAAGGGAGTCTCACGTTAGTGCAGCTGTAATGTCCACATAGAAAAATTGTTCCATGTTGATAAATGCCTCATTATGATTTATATAATATTTCATTCTTTCATTTTTATAAGTGCCCTTAAGATACTAGAAAGTGGCAATGAGGTCTCCCTGAAGCCTCCTCTTTTCCAAGCTGAACCCCAGCTTTCTCAGCCTGTCTTTGTAGGAGAAGTTGTCCATCCCTCTCATCATCTTGGTGGCCTCCTCTGGACTGGCTCTAGCAGGTCCATGTCCTTCCTGTGCTGAGGACACCGAAGCTGGATGCAGCACTGCAGGTGGGGTCTCACAAGGGCAGAGTAGAAGGGCAGAATCCCCTCCCTCACCCTGCTGGCCACTCTGCTGTGGATGCAGCCCAGGGTATGGTTGGTCTTCTGGGCTGCAAGTGCACACTGTTGGTTCATGACCAGCCTTTTCATCCACAAGAACTCCCAAGTCCTTCTCCTCAGGGCCGCTCTCAGTGACTTCTTCTACCAGTGTGAACTTATGTTTGGGACTTTCCCTGCCCAGATGCAGCACCTTGCACTTGGACTTGCTGAACTCCATAAGATTCTCACGGACTCACTTCTCAAGCTTGTCCAGGTCCCTCCAAGTGTCATCCCTTTCTTCTGTTGTGTCAACTGCAGAGCTCAGCTTCCTGTCATCAACCCTGCTGAGGCTGCACTCAATCTCACTGTCTGTCATCAGTGCAGATACTGAAGTGGAATGATCCCAAGAGAGAGCCATGAGGGATGAGACTCATCACTGGCCTCCACCTGGACACAGAGCCATTGGCCACAACTCTCTGTCTGCATCCCTACAGCCAGTTCGTTATCCATCCAATAGTCTATCTATCAAATCCATGTGTCTCCAGTCTGGAGAAAAAGACGTCATGTGGCACTGTACTGAAGGCCTAACAGAAGATAGATGCCTTTGTCCATCATAGAAGGCCACTAGGGTGGTCAGGCAGAATTTGCTCATAGTAAAGCCATGGTGGTTGCCTTGGATCACCTCCTTGTCTTTTACTTGCCTCAGCACATATTCTAGGAGGATTGCTCCATGATCATCCCAGACACATATGTGAGACACACCCTCCTGTAGTTTCATGGTTCATCCTTTCTCCCCTTTTTAAAAAAGAGAGTGATGTTTCCCCTTTTCCAGTCAAGGAGGACTTCACCTGACTGCCATGACTTTTAAAATATGATGGACACTGGCTCGAAAACAATGTCAGCCATCTCCCTCAAGACCCTAGGTTGCATGTCATCAGGTCCCATAGACCTCATCAATGGTCGTGTACCTGCTCTTCACTTATATTGGGAGAGATTCATTCAGCCCCCACCCAGAGGACTGGGGACTTTGAGAGAAACAGGAAGCCCAACTGCCAGTAAAGACTGAGGCAAAGAACTCCTTGAGTATCTCAGACTTCCCTATATCAGTCACCACCAGTTCACCCTTCTTGCTTATCAGGGGGAATACAGTCTCCTCACCCTCTTTTTACTGACTTATGTCCTTACAGAATCCTCCTTGTTATTCTTCAGGTTATTTGTCAAGACATGTTCCATGTTCTTTGCTTTCTCTTTCCTGACCCCATCCTTACACATGAACCATATACCTGTACTCTCCCCAGGTCACCTGTCCCTGCTTCCACTGGCTGTGCATTTGCTTCTTACTCCTCAGCTGGAGAAGCAGATCCTTGCTTAGTCAAGCCAGTTTCCAGCCTGCCTTGCTCAACTTCCTACACACAGCAATAGAGAGCTCTTGTGCTCTAAGTGGCCTTTAAGAGCTGAGAGGTCTAGTCAGCCACTCTGTACTTAATGATGCAAAGTTTTATAACTACATTTTTTTCCCTAGGAAGTGGTCTGAAGAAACAGTTTTTAGGTGTTTTAGTGGCTCAAAGCATTAATATGTGCTTAAGAGGACCTTAAAAATATAAGCTTACTTTAAGTGGACTATAAGCACACTGAGCAACTTTGAAAGGGCATGATGCATTCTCCAAAAATTAATCAGCTTATCCTTCTAGCCTTTAGGAGAATAAAAATGATCAGAATAACCCCTTATGTCAAACTATTAAATTCCCTGTCCTTAAAAATGTTTTATGATCACTCATGCTGGATTCTTACTTTATTTGCACTAATATCTCTCTGGGACTTCATTTGAGCCAGAATATTTACTTTGGATTTACACCACTTGAAATTAAAAAACTGTTTACAAATGGATTGGATGAATCACATATTTTTCTTGGTATCAGAATATAATTTAATCTGTTCCCCCGAAAGGTATATAGGTAGATTTTGGACAGAATTGGAAGCGTACTGGCACTTACTTTCCATGAGATATCACCCTCCTGTGGATTTCTTCAAACTTCAAATAATCTAATATTAAAAAGGCATTTTTGGAGATGATGTTTGAAACAGGCCATTCCTGTGCTTTTAAACTTTATGGAAGCATTTGAAAATGTTTTGTTATTGTTGTTGTTGAGAGCTGAGATGGACTGCAAATTATACTAATGAGTAAAAGGGTTAAATGACTGATTTTTTTCAAGTGCTTTCAACATGCAGTTTCAATAAGATTAATATTAAACCGAACTAATTTTTTTATATGAAAAACTGGCACACATATTTATCATATGTGTTATGTCAGTTGGATAATTTATATTGAGTGATATAGGAATACTCACAGACATAGGTGACAGTACAGCGCACTTTCTCATCCCATTCAATTTTTTTCTGCAGCAAAAACTTGAGGGTAAGAAGGAAGAACAGTGGAGACCATCTTTTTCTGAATGTTTCTCCTCACAATATTGACAGTCAGGTTTCTGTCCTCCCTGTGGTAACAACCATTATTTTGAAAGCCACTTGTACATAGGTATAATTGTCTTTGGACTGTTTTAAAACCAGAAAGGTTTGGGCGTTGGAAGGAAGGTGTTCAGAGATGCAAAACAATTTGTGTAACCTTTCCTTGAGTAATCAGTGACTCAGTGAAAGAGTCTGTAACAGAGAGCTGCATTTTGTCTTGAATGAATTTAAAGAGTGGAAAATATAAGTTGCTTAAGAGTACTGCTGAGTTTAATATTCTCAAAATAAGAAATCTGTGTCTGCTAATGAAGATGTATGAATGCTCTGGCAAGGTATAACTGCTGGCAAAGCTACATGGACAGCTGCAGAGGGCCCTGTGTACTGCACTTGCATTCCCCAGGCCAGAAGCAAGCCAGCTGTAGGTAGGGAAGCCATGCATATTTCTTGCAGGAGACATTTTAAATCAAAAGCAGTACTTTGATAATGCGACTGTAGAGCTTCTGGACTAGAGGTTTTTTTATTGTTGTTAGATTTGGGGTTTTCACACTTGATTTTCTGAGTGTGTAGGCAGAATAAACTTGACTCTGGCAGGATATGTCCCTGTAGCATGGCTGAAATTAGGCAGAAGTCCTGTGGGAAAAAGGATGTGATCATTTAACTTGAGCCTTTGTTATAATCACATGGATAAAAGCCTGAATTAATGTTGTACAGGCAAAATTAAAATTTGCGTTTTCCAAATTATTTTAAAGAATGATGTTGCAATTTCAATGAAGTTCTTTTGTATTTATAATCTCACACACATATATAATCAAATGGCATTTTTATCTCTTTAATTGTGAAATGCTTAAAAAATTCCTATTCATCTTTGGCTTTGCCATAAATTCAAAACTATGGTCCAAAGAATGTCATTAATTACACGTTATGCAAAAAAAACCCCCTTACCTCCATCTGCCAGCTTTAAATGAGATGCCTGACAATATCAGTGATTGTCTTTGCTTCTTGATTTTGCAGGAAAAATTAAAGAGGAAGGCCTGCATTCCCAGCTGACAGCTAGTCATTAATTTGTAGAATTGTAACATTCCCATTTCTTCCTAAGGAAATATCTTATTTTTTTCCTACTTCTCCCAGTAATTATCATTATCTAGTCCAAACTCTGCTGTGTCAGGTACTATTACAAGATACTGGCATGGCTGAAACTGAACTTGGTACTGCAGATGATTTTATACTATTGCTATATATTATGTATTGATAATAGCTGCATTATTATTTTCTATTTATTTTAATGCAGACAGATTGTTCACTATTGGAACACTTAATATAAACAGCTGAAAGCAGAATTTTTTCTTGATGTTTCAAAATATTTTTATAAGCAGTTATGATTTTCAGAGTCCCATTAATGTCCATTAGTACTTCAGATAATTTTCTTTGGTGTATTTCCTTTTGAACTAGCAACATGAAATTTCAAATTGAATTAAAATTCAAAAATTTCAAATCTTGTTGGGGAAATCCTAGTAAACTTCTCCATGTTGTGCAGTGAAACACATTACGGATCCTTTGCAAATTGGTCTATTGTCTTTTTCCAATTATATTTTGCACTCTTATTAAATGCGTACAGCTTTAGTCACAGCACACAATTTCAGAACATTTCTTTTGGATAAAAAAAATTATAATACTAACTCCTGATATATGCTAGGCATTCATGAAATTTTTCTCTGTGCTGACCAGTTAAGGACACAAAGGATTGGCCTAAAGTTTTGTCAGGGGAAGCTTAGTCTGGATTTTAGAAAAAAGTTCTCCAACCAGAGGGTGGTTGGGCACTGGAAGAGGGTCCCAAAGGAAGTGGTAACAGCACCAAGCCTGACAGAGTTCAAGAAGTGTTTGCACTATGCTCTTGAGCACATGGTGTGACTCTTGGGGTGTCCTGTGCAAGACCAGGAGTTGGACTTCAGTGATCCTTGTGGGTCCCTTCCAATTCAGCACGTTCTGTGATCCTGTGAAACATTCCCAAAAGTGTTCTGAAAGGTTATTCTTCTCAAGAGGTATCACATGAACAAAAAGAAGAAATATCTGTCGAGAATGTAAAATAAATACCGAGATGCAAAACCGGGTAACACAATTACAGCAGAATTCTGCTTGACAATGGTAGGTATGTAAAGTACAGTGGAGACTTGCAGAGCTTTTAAAATGATGATAAAAGTGTACAGCTGAGGGTATAACTGAAATATTAAAATGAGGTGGATGAGAAGGAAGATTAATACAATACCTTAAGCACTTGTCTGTATTAGCCATCTTTGTGTAGCATTGCCTGTTTATTAAAGATGGAAATAATAGATAAAATGCATGCATTTTTACCTTTCATTATTTGATAATTTCTGATGTAATAGTCTCCATTATTGTCCAACCTTTCTATGTCTTTATTTTTGTTGCTGCACAGACCCACTATCATTGTCAAATTTGCAGCAGCAGAGAGGGGTGGAAGGAAGAGCTGCTCTTGTAACCTTTATTAGCATCATCAGGATCATCCACCTTAATGTGCACCTTTTAAAATATCCAATAGCATTACTCTAAAAGTGTTTATCCTGGAATATATGCATTATGTTCAATATATTCTAAACATCAATGCACTGCACATGGAATTTTTTACTTAAATAATCTGATTTCTGAAAAAAAAAAGACATATTTTACTCTTTTTCTAGTTTAATGCATCATTTTTGCTATTAGTAATTTTGACTGATTGTTTTTACAGTAACATTAGTTTTCTTAGCACATATCATAAATATACAGAGAATATATCAGGAATAGTACAGAATCCACCCCTAGTACAGAAAATCCTATGGGTTAACCTATTAAACTGTGATGAAAAATAGTGAAAAAGTGTCTGTGCTCTAAACAAAATAAATTTGTCTTCTGCGCTTTAAGGAGTGTCAAGCTGGCCCCTACTGACCTGTGAAAATGTGTTTGTTTCAGCAAGAAAATATACTACTGGAAAGGTCAGGTCACAGAAAATTCAACTCAAGAATCAGTAACGAGTGAACCTAAACAGTCATTAGATCCCAGCAAGCTGTCAGAGGAAAGGTTATCAGTCAAGGCACAGGAGTACACCATTGCTTTAGAGTGCAACTCTAACAAATTACTTTTCCATTCTAAATGTTTTCTTAATTGTGTGGCAATAATTACTCAAGGGGATGTTAAGACTGGAAAATATGACAACAGCAACTGAAATGTACAACAGAGAATGAGAGAAGGGCATGAAAAACTTTTTTAAAGAGACATTCTTTCCTTCCTTCCTAGTAAAGCAGAGCAAAGTCTCATGTTTAACTCCTTAAATGAATACATCAGATTTGGAAAGGGAAACAGCTGTAAGTGAATTAATTTCCAAGTCTGAAATTTGGTGGACGTATTCTAATGCATTTCAGTGATAATATGTTCCCTTCTACACATTTTTTAGCCATATCTGGTTCAGATTGTACGGGGTACTTAGGTAATCTCAATGATTATATGAGTAACGTAATCAATGACCCTCCATGTGCCCAGTGCAGAACACAGATACAGATCTAGCTCATTTTAGCCTGTGATGGGAGTGAAGTTGCTCTATGCTTTGTGGAATCAGTGGAGAATGAAGAGTCCTGCAAGGCACACCTCCCAGTAGAGCACCATAAATGCCTCAGTATATCTCCCTCTCTGAGGAGACTGAACTCCTGATTCAGGCATCTGGGTTAGGTAGGACAAATCTTGCCATAGGCCCCTGATTTTGAGTCCCTGAGTTGAACTCAACTTAGATCAAGTAGCCTAGATTAGTTCATATGAGTATTTTGCACTGAAGAATCTTGCCTAAGTTGTTTTGGATATTTAACATTTTAGTGGCTAAGAACATAGACCAAATAGTGATGGGGACCCTATATTAGAGGTGGGGAAACTCAGTCAAAAAGACTGAAGGATTCAATGGACTGAAGGATTCAATGGAAAGTCTTCCCTATTATAAGGATTTAAGTTCTTTACACAATGTCAGTCAAAACTGTAGATCAGAGTGAGAAAAATAATGAACTTTTGAGTCACCCACCTTGTTCTTTAAGGACAACATTAGCCTTCAACCTGTGGTGAGCAGAGAAGAAATTTGGCCATATCAACACTTCTATAGTTCTGCAACCTTTTTTTACATTTTCTGTTTTGAATGGAGTGTTTTAATCAGAATGAAAGGGCTGTGCCCATAATTCTTTTCATTAAGTCCTACTGTTAAATAAAAGATACAGTTGTTGCTAATAGGAATGAAAAGCAGTTACTGTGAAAAGCAATTACTTCATCAATGGTAATGTAAAAATAATTCTATCTTCAGTATTTATATGAACATTCTTGAAGCATAGTTCTGATCATCCTTTAATGAAAATTCCTTGGCTTATCATTCTGATTTATATTTGTACAAATGTAAAAAGAACTGGAGTTCCAGCTATCTACCATGCACAATGTTGTCAGGACTATTTTGTATATCCGAGGAACTGAGCTGTGTTAGCTGGCGCTTCAAAGCTCACTGTAGTAGACTTATGTGAACTGGAAGTCTTTTTTTACGCATTTCTGGTGGGGCAGATTATTCTGTGATCACATTAACAGTTCTATTGTGCCTGATACTGTCTGGAACACACTATTTTATAGTTTATCAAAATGATAAAATGTTTATATGTAGAATCCTTGGTTAATGGAACAGATAAGCAAGTTCCTACTTAAGATTTCTGAATGGAATAAAGGTTTAAAATATAGTTATGCTAAAAGCCTTAAGCCTTCTTTTATTTTGATGGTTTATTTTTTGAAAAATCATTGGGGTTTAAGATATGTGGATGACCAAATTCTGCATCTCTTCTAGGTAAAATAAGTAACTTACTGCAGTTTTCTCAGTAAACTACAAAGAACTAAAGTAAAAATCACTTAATTTTTCCAGTAGAAAAATACGTGTGTATTTGAGATAGTTTGGCTTCTTTCTTCTAATCAGTTTTTCTGCAAATTTACGAATTGTAGAGTCTGTAATATTTAGAGCTGTTTTATGTGTTGTCCCTTGAACACAATCTTTACATCTGTAGAATCAATTTCCTTTTTAAGAATATGTAACCACTGATTCCAAGAGTCTAGATACTCTTCCAGCTATGCAGGACTTTGAAAATGAGGAAGTTCTAATTTCCAAGGAGAATAAAGGATTAAGTGGGTGATCATTGCCGAATATCACTGAGTGTTAACACTGCAGTATTAAAATAGAGATAGAGCTATCTCTGTAAAAGGACATAGGCATTCCGATATCTTCCTGCACTTTTAGGTACAGGATATTCATCCAGAAACCCTAGGCTGGCTGCTGACTGAACCACAGGAGCAGTTACATTCTGTAGACTCTCATGTTTTTACCACTGCTTGTCTAGAGTGCTTAGGCACACAGAGGAGCCTCAGATATCATAGAATGGACTGGTTCATGCTTTAATAATATATTAACTTATAGACTCATGCCATCAGTCAGGCACCTTTTTCCTTTGCACAGCATGTCACTCACATTGCAAAGCAGACAATGTCTAAATTACCCACAGGCACAAGATGCTTTGTTCACCTATGGGATTTAAGTGTCTCATGTAATTAAGACTTAGTGGTTAAACAACATTTGTCAATAATTAATACAGACATGTAGAATTCAGATATGATTTTGGAGTTTTACAAAAAATATTACCCAGAACAAGTCTAGAAATTAGCTTTTGCTTTTTGCTCAATTAGTGTCCAAACCCACAGAAGTTTGCCTTTATATTTGCCTTATATTTGGTGAAAACTTCATCATTTCATCCACAATAAGATAACATCCAAAGAAGGCATGAACTCCATTAAACTGTTTGGACTGTGTTTGGGCTGTCTCCCAAGGTAAAAAAATGCTTAAATCACTGCAAGATATGTTTGAACTGACTCTTCCCCAAGGGAAGGTATGATCATTAACAAGCAGGTGACTGAAAGAAGGAGGGTTTTCTACAGTTTAAGGCATTCCTTGAGGGAACAGACAGAAGATGATGTAGGGCTATCAGTCCTGACTAGAGTGGGATACATTCCTTCAGAAAGCCATAGAGACAGACAAACCTGAAGTTTTATTGCCTCTCTTTGTGCTGGCTATTGGACAGCTGTGGTAACCCACCACTTGCTCTGTTGCCATCTCAGATATCATGCTCAGACAATTAGCACCTTCTGTTTCTTGTAGGGGCAGCAGACTGTATACTGTGGGAGCTAGTGGTGTGCAAAGATGTGGGTGCACCAAGGGGTGGTGCAGTGCTTTCCCTGCAGATACTCTTGACCTTTTGCAGCTTTCTCCAGTGTTTACTCCACATTTTACTCTGCTCAGAAAGAAAGACTAGGACTTCTGAGGAGACACAATTGTCTCCTGAAAATAACAACATCCAGCAGCAAGCTACCCACCCAACCCCCACCAGCTACTTCCTCCTTTAAGCAACTCCAAATAACATTTCTTGCAACAGGCCTTTCCTGAGTTCACAAATATCTTATACTCCTGGCACTTTCCTGTGAGCAAAGGGGGCAGAGTTCTCTCCACAGAGCTCTCTGACCCAGGCATAGCCTCCTGAACTGTGTCATGATTGGGGTATGCCTGAGGCTTTCTCTTCTGCCTCCTCAATAGTACCAGTCTTTGTTGCCCTATTGGCCTGTGCTTGAATGAATCTTTTGGGTGAATGACGTATTCTTTGACATTATGTGTGCTGGTTTCACAGAGAAGGATATTAAAATGACCTAGCCTTATTATTCACATGATAGTAACTGATAACCCCCTGTATTTACTAAATTATATCCACTACAATTCATGACAGACCACATTAATTATAAGCAATATGTTGCCATTTAGAGAATGCTTTCTCTTTCCAAACAGCAGTGCTTTACAGGCAAATACACAAATCTCTGCTTTGCAGTTCCAAAACTATCTGTGGATATCTCTATCTAGCTAAAACTAGATAGAGAAAGAAAGCAAAAGTAATGAACACACGATGGTATCATTGGAAAGGTCTTGTTAGAAAGAAGCAGTAATGAACTTTATTTATGTATCTTAAGTTTTGAAATTATTGTGCCTTGAATATCATCACATACAAAAATTCCAGCTTTCCCTCAAAAAGTAATACTTTGCATCACAGATGTATAATCTTGGCTGCTAAACTGGCAAGTGTGACAGATTGGAGAAAATGATTACTGGCTCAAAACTACAGAAGAGTGTGTTGGGAGGACAGGGACACGCACTGTTCCACACCCCACCCCCTGCAGCCTCTAGTCCAACCCAAAATGCTTGTCAGTCACTGTCACATCTGGCACGCCTGAAGCCATGCCCCACACCCCACCTCTGGTACCACAATCTAGCCCCAGAGTGGCCAGATGACCGGATGGGTAGAGTTTGTGAAGTCAGTGCTCTGTGAAATGTTTTATTTTGATTGAATGTTTTAAATTTTGCCAAATTACTGATTTTCTGAAGTTTCCTGGAAAAGTTTGGTTTTTAACCTCCTGAGACCATTGTAGTGTTTCTCCCATACATCCATCTCAGAGAAAAGTAGTAGCTCAAGCCCTTTTACAATAAACTCACTGTGTGATGACTGTGGCTCAACAGCATGATACACATATGTCTGGAACTTCTTATTCAATACTCAATAAAAGAATTATTATCGTGAAAGACATGGAAGTTGTGTATTTTCCTATATTTAAAAAAGGTTAAAACTGAAAAAGCCACAAACATTGCTGAATTGACACTAGTATGGTTAAGCAGGAGACTGGGAAACAACTTCTACATAAAAACTCGGCCATGTGGGCTAAGCAGGCAATGTACAGTTTACTCATGACTATACCATAAACCCTTAAATGGGGAAAAGGTGCATAAACACATAGCATTCATTTTAATGATGAGATAGATAGTTCCTTTGAACAGATCTATGACTAGTGAAATACATTCATAGAGAAAAAAACAGAAAATTTTCAATGGCTGACATGACCTTTTTCATGCATCAAAAGTAAGAAATGTACAGTTTTCAGTACAAATGACATATATATGGCTAGCTCCCTTACCTGCCCCTGAGAAATACCACATAAAGTGGTTTTCTTGTGAGGAAGAAGATAAGATCATCCCGAGGTGAATTGTTTCATATAATGGACTGAGGAACTGAGTCCATATAATGATCTTAGTCATTACTGACAATTTATCTATAAAGCGCATGCTATAACTCTAGATGAATTGCATAATTATGTAACCATAAAGAGTACTATAGTAAAATGGCACACACATATATAATGAAATTGAAAACAGAAGTAACTCCTGATAAATTCTAATTCTCTCCTAAGAATTTTTCTTGCTGCTTTCAGACAAAATGAACCAAAATGCTGCTAAATATTTGGGTATGTAAACTTGCTAGGGGGTATTATTGAAGCTATTTGACTCCTAGGAATGGTCATATACTAAAAGTCTAATGCTTATTTTAGGATCAAATGAAAGGATCAATGTCATGCTCATTGACATCCACAGAAGAATAAAGTCATGAACTCAGAAATTCATATGCAGGTCTGGTATTTCTTCATGATCCGTTGGTTTCAATTTACATTGACAAATTGTAAGAGACCTACCAGTGAAGCCCACTGGTGTTAGCTGAATGATCTCCTAAATATTTTAAATAATTACTTAATAATGGTGTGAATTTATCTAGGATGTCAGTTTCTTAAGTAACCAAATAACCGGGTTAGTTCAATAAAGCATGACAGGCAATTCTAACTTCTATCACCAGAGAGAAAAGCTTTGTGTAAATGACAGCAACAAAAATCACTTGCTATCTGAAAACTGTGAGAAACTTAAATGGCTCAACCTGTTTAGCCTTTAAATACTATCAAACAAATCAAACAGTGATTTTTATTTTTATTTAATTTAAATACACTAGCCATGAGAAACAATAGAGTGGGAAAGACTTCTATCTTAAAAGAGAGATTACAAGTACTTGTGACTGGAAGTTAAAAGGTGGTGAATTTGCAATAGAAACCATGAAATTACTTATGTTTTAATAGTGATTAGACATTTTCTGTCCTCTCCTGTCATCAAGCAAAAAGTGCATTCCTTTTTGAGCATTTGGGAATCAATGGTATCTTAACCCTTAATTCCTATGAATTAATACATGAGCCTTCCAAAGCAGACATCACTAATGAGTGTACGAGGCTGGTATTTTACTTGTGGATCTCAGATGTTTTCTGACAGTAAAGCTGACAGCAGTAAGGCTCCGCTGAAGATTATGGAACAGAATGACTTTTAAGTAGGACAAACTCTTTTGCCCGTTTTCACACTTTACTTCTCTTTCCCTTCTCAATCCATCCCTTTCTCCACCCTTTTGCTTACACCAGGTTTTGGCTTAGTCTCTTCAGCAATTTTGCTTCTGTCACAGCAATCTTTTTGAGCTTGCTTCATCTCATTGCCCAGAATCTGTTCTACTTTTTTGCTTTCTTCGTCCTCAGGAGGAAGTTTTCAGCTTTCTAGAGCAGCTCATCCCAATGGTTGTACCACATCCCAGTTCTTGATGGAACCTCAGCCTCTCCATATATTAACCCACCAGTTTTCCATACACTATTTTCTAATTTTATGTTAATAAAAAAACAGGTACTGCTATTCCTAGCTCCTCTTCTGATCCCCCAGTCATCCCATCACTCCCTTTCATTTCTCTTACTGCCTTACATGACTAGATGTAATCCTCAGTCTCAACACTTTTTGTTACCGATTTCTTTTTCCCATGAAAAAGATTTTCCAGTCCTCGGGGTAGTTCATAAGAGTAGTCTACTTGCCAGAATACCACAGCCTTGTGCTTTTTTTTCATTTGTGTACTTGTCCATCCTGCTCTCTGTACATTCAGTTACTCTGTGTAGAGATAAAGCAAATGCAGGCTTGTCTCATGTGCAAGTCCCAAGGTGGCAGAATATAATACATTCTTCTTTGGTGATGGAACATGAGCCTTTTGAGCAGTATTGACATCAGCCAGGGGATGTGAATATGCCTCATGAGCATGAAGATTTTAACTTTTAAAATGGAAGTCTCTACTGAGATTATCCAAATTCAAGGTCTTTTGTTTCTTAGAACAAAATCTAGGAGACTAGGAAGAACCACTGCTTACAAAACTTTTGAAGGTGAGGAACAAAGCCACGTGTGCCTCTCCATTTCTCAGATCAGTGCAGATTATGGCTAAGATTTTCTGGCTAAGATTTTCCGTGAAATTATGCCAGACATGAAAAGCTCCCAATGTGCCATTTGGATAGAGTCCAAGTGCAATGCAGTCCAGTTACATTACTTTTCATAATCAGAACATATGAAGATAGGTACAAGATTTTGACATGTCTTTTCCTGTGGGTATCCCCCATTTTAAGGGAATACCTCCCTGGAAAGATGTGACTTCTGACATTTCTTTGCCTCTTTTAAATCAGGTGAATAGACAACAGACTGTGTCAAAGTTGCAAGATTGTTTTCAGCTAAAGGCTACTACTACCATTTGTGAGTTTTTTAATGTTTATTGTTTGAAATCCATCCCTGTGTACAAGTCATTTCCTTCTCTAACTTGGCACCATACCAAAACCACTTTCAACTCTGTTGATTCTTCTAAACTTCTTAATGACTGTGTCAGCTTCCTGTAATTGTCCCTCCAGTATAGGATTTCCTCCATCCCCTCCTACCAGCTCAGGCAATGTCCATCTGGTTTATGCTTTAAAATATTTGGGCACACCACACAGACTAAAAGAAGAGACCAGCATATATTGAATACAGATAATCTTAAAAGCAAATGGGAAAAACAGACACCTGAACTATACTTGCATTTGTTATGCTTGATCAGGATCTGTGAGCAGTCTATTGGCTTTAAATGGTTGCTTTATGATGACGTCTTAGGAAAAGGAAAAGGAAGCATGAGAACACTGATGAGTAACTAAAAATAAGATAGTGATGTAAAGAATAAAGGGATTGGTCAGACTGTGGTAACTTCCATTATCACTTAGCGTTTAGGCAGCATTCTGCAAATAACTAACTCTCAAAACTTTCATGCCAGCCCTCACAGTGACACCTGACTATCATTTTCATTGTACCATGGAGCTAACATAAGACCAAAATCTCCAATGGCATGAAGCAGTCTTAGTTCCAATCATCATGACAGTAGCAAATTTGATTCAAAATATTGAAGTATTTTATTAAAGCCATACAAAGCGTCTAGAGAAAAAATTCTGCACTCCAGCTTAACTTTTTGATCTCTCATTCTGTCCTCTTTCTTGAGGATTTCACAGCTTTGCAGAAATGCATTTTATTTTGTATAAGGAACTGGTCCTCATGGGCCAGTGATATAGATCACAAAAATATTACATCATCCTGGAAAAGTGATGACTCTTCTAAACATCAGTATATTTGAAAAATGCCTCAGTGCGCAGCCCTCCAAAAGAGTTACAGAAATTATTAGTTCAATGGGAAAGAGCTAGCAACAGGCACAGTGGCTTTCCTGGGAGTGGGAGTCCCATGATCTATAGTCCTATTCAATCTCCTTGTCCAAGATTCCTGACTACTTCGCATGTCCTGACTATTCTCCTTACCTGAGGATGACCAATGTTCCTCACAATGGGGGAAAAAACAGCCTGCCTTCCAGCAGGCCCACATCTCCTATCAATTAGTGAGTGGATTGTACTCACATGGAAGTGACTTGCTGCGTGTACAAGTTCTTAAGCTTAGTGATTTCATATCCAAAACCTCTCCTACATTGCCATCTAGCACTAAAGATGCCCAAAGTATAAAGCATTTAAAGTTTCCTCAGTAACACCCCTACACATACAAGGGCTTCTGTGAGAATAGTCTTGGCAATACTGAGACAGTAGGCACCTGAGCTTTGCTGTGACTCACAGATTGCATGTTCTTCAACTTATCCATCTGCATGGCCAGGTCATGTGGCATTATCTGAAGAGCTCTCTCTGGTCAGGCCCTCCACAAGCAGTGGAAGGGGCAGTTATTCTTGCATCCCCATCCAGTAGCCAGGTAATTAGAAAATTCAGGTGGGTTGTGGAAGACTTGAATTTGCTGCCACGTTCTGCGTAAGGTGATGTAAATGTACAGGTTCAGTCAGGAAGACCAGTGTTCCAGCCAGCTGGCCAGGGCGTTCTAGAAAGCAGAAAACTTCTGCAGTGTCCCATGTTAATGTTCTCTTAGTAAATAATCTCACAGTAAATAAGTGAAGAAGAGGTAGAAAGTCCTGTATCCCATCAATAAAATATGTAATTGTCAACCACATCTATTCTTACCCAAGTAGTGTCTTCCTGTCTTTTCTCCTACCATTGCTTTTCTTCTATGAATTAAAATGTCTCATCATATAAGTTGTAATATCAGGTGAGTCAGGTCTTACCTGTATACATTGAAAGAGAAGGAAGGTCAGTTGTGTGACCTTGTATAACTAGAGAATATGGCAAAAAGTTAAATAACTAAAAAGACAAATCAGTTCCTTTCGTTTTTACACGTACATGAGAAGAAAATACGTGAAGCTGTTGAATGATAACTCCTGGATTCTCATTGTAGGAAAAAATAGACTATGCAACCTGAGCTTTATATCATACACCAGATTCTTAAAATTTTAACTCTGAAAGAAATAGAGAATGTTTTATGCTCTGATGATCCTCCACTGACCACCCAAATACAATTTTTTTAAAGAAGAAGGAAAGACCATGCTCAAGAGCCTAAACGATGAAAGAGATTCTTACATAGTGCATTTTACTTGAAAGTGCATAAGTGAAATCTGCCTGGAGGATGAGAAGTTCAGGTGTGAAATGGGTGCGGCTACAGTTGCAAATTTAATAAGACATGAATCTGTTTTTTTCTTCAGTGTGTAGTATTGACATGCCTGTGGCTGCAGGCACATTAGAGACTGAATGTAATTGAGGTGCTGGCAGCAGAAAAAAATTGTAGTATATTGCATGCTTCTTTATAATTAATACACTTTTGATTATACCTTTTAAAAATGTATTGGTGAATCTCAGGTTTCTGGAAGAAAGATCAAATGTTCTAATTTTACTGTATTTTGTTCCTTTACAAATACTTTCCATATCATCCGGAAACTCCGGACCTTAGTAGCATTGTAAATACTGTGACACACTCTGTCAAATGCAGTTTGCTTTATCTCTCATGACTAGGGAAGAAATTCTGTTCTCAGCAGAGTGCTTAGATTACGTTGTCTGTTTTTAAAAATCCAGGATGTTCTGAAGTGCCTCGGTGAATATGACTGAATTACATTGAGCAGGTCAGCTGGAATTGTAGACAACGGCCCTTAACCCAGCCCACGACTAAATCTTTTAACTGTACTAGCACCAAATGTCTGAGTGCTTTGCATGGAGGGATGTAAGACTAGGTGAAAGAAATTATGGAGATATCTAAAGATGAAATCTGAATTTTCTACTCTGCTGTCAGCTGATATAGGAGATGGAAATACATTGTCACGGTGAGAAATTAGAACTGTGTTGAAGGGGCAGGGTATTTAAGTTTCCTTCTCTACATTCAGGTATTTTCTGTTATATTTCTGTGAATTATTGCCAAATATCATCTGAATTAAAATCACCATTCCTGAACTGTCTAGGTTGGAATGAACAGTATAACCAGCCTCAGCCATTAGCAGTACATTGGGTGAGCTTTCCCTTAAATCTCTGATCTTCCAGTTTGCATTTTCCCTGTCATTAGCCTGTCAAGCTCAGGAACCTGCACTTTCTGTTCAAGTACCTGTTTTACCATGTAAAAGGATGTGCCCTCCTATAACTCAAAGAATAATCAAGGATTCTGTACAAAATTGAGCAAGCTGAATGAAAAAATATACCAAGTTGAACATAAAGCATTGGTCAAAGATACCCTGTAACCTGCAGGGAAAAATCCCATATTAATGAGTCAGAAGAGTGTGGTTGGGATCTCCATTCATGCACATAAATGTAGAGAGAAACATTTTCAGAAGAGTGCTGGAGAGACAATAAACCCTACAGTCATGGTATGAATTTCAGAAGGAAAAAAATTTCTATTCCTCCTGTGCCTTGGTGAGGGTGAGTTCAGGAATCTCTCTTATGCTTTTGCCACCAGCTCCTTTGAGTCAACTCTTTGAAATATGCTTATTTTTTTGACCCTCATCCCATGGGAAAAGTAAGGGTGCATGACCCAGAGTTGCTCATTCTACACCAGAGAGAAAGTCAGAAAATTGTAATCAGGAGTGAGGCCATTTTTTGTAGAGAGTCGAAATATTGAACTTCAGCTTGACTTAATACTTCAAGAATGTTAGTGCAGGGAGCAGGTTGTCTTGCTGCTGTGCCTGGTGTTTACATTCCTGCTGTATACCTGGGCTTTATAATGCTCATGGAAGGCAGTGGTCAGCTTCAAGGTTTTTAGGTATGGGAACATCAAAGATACTGGGACCAATACAGGTAACTGCTGCAACTGTAAAATCAGGTAAGCATACTGAAGGGAAGCAGTATGTTCAGTGCTGCCATGGACACTTCTATACCATAAGTATATGAGATTAAGCAAAAGTCCTCCAAAAATCATTTATGAAGACTAATAAGGTCTATTTATCCTCCAGAAAGAGAAAATTCACAATCCTCCTGACACAGTCCATTTACCTTTCCTTTCACTCCCTTTGTGGCTGAGTACCTTCACAGATCCTCTAAGGAAATGAGCTTTAAGAGCAATTCTCTGTTATCGCCTCTGCATGAAACAGGATCATTAACTTTTGTCCTAACCAGGAGACATGAAGTCAGAAAACCACTTTTCCTCTACTTACAGACTCATATATTCTTTGAGGCCTAGGTATCTAGATTCTGATGGCTTGCTATTTGTTAAAAAATATTGACTTGAGGAGGGACAAGAAAGAGACAAACTGGAAGCTCAAACAAGCTTTTGGTGGATTCTCAAAAGCCTTAAAGACATTACAGTAGACCCCATGATTCTTATGTAACAAATAAAACCCCCACCTTCCCGCCAGTTCAGCAAGATCCCTACATAACAACAAAAAGTGTGGAAATTCCTCAGGTAAAGGGTGATTTTACAGAGACAAGAGGGTAGTGGTTACTATAAAAGAAATAGGTACTAAAACATTTTTACAGATCACAGAGGGTGAAAATTCTCCAATGAGAAGAGCTGAAAGAGAGTCAATGATGAAACCATTGCACTATGCTCTTGGCCACCCTTTACAAAATATCTGACAGGAACAGGTATCCTCAGTCCTTTCTTATTCCTGTCGTTTTGCTACCTGTCAAACAGAATGCATTTTTTAAATTAGGCATGATTCAGCCCTGCATGGAGGCAAGAGTAAGTAATGCAGCTGATAGCAGAAACATTAATCTCCTGCCCAAACTGTGTGCCCCAAGCTTTGTTGCTAAACTTGCAGTTGCAGGTTTAGCAGTTGCTTGAAGGTTGCAACTGCAGGTTCTTCAAGGCAAGAACTGCTTTTTATTATGTATTTATGCAGTAGATATACTTATGACATAATGGGTCTCAATTTCTTTTGGCACCTCTAACTGCCTTTATAATATAAATTTTAATTATAATAATAAGTTTTTTGGACAGGAGCCAAGGGATTTATCTATGTGTGGAGAGTTTAAAGTATGCCCCAGCATGCTGGTCCCCAAGTCTAATTGTGACCTTTAAGCTCATTCGTACTGAGATGCAGCTAAAAGTCAGAATAACAAGACCATTGATAATAATAGGTATGTGAGGACTCAGTACTGTGTGGTAGAGAGCACACAAGAAGGCTGCATGGGTTTAGTTAGATCCATGCTATGATAATGCTGCCTGGGTGCTGAGAGCTATGATTTCTGTCCACATACTCTTAGTTTCAGCCAAATCAGTCTTCTATGGAAAATTAACTCTTGCTGGAATTTACTTGAATAAATTTTGGTACCACTCCATATACAAGGCAAATTTTTAAAAAGTAATTAAAATTTGTGTGTCTCTGACAGAGATTTTGGGGTAAATTAAATACAGGGCTGTACAGAGGAGAAGTCTGGGGATACACTAGCTTTGAGATATGGGGGTGTAGAGGCAGCTCAGGGATGTATATTTTCCATATAAGAGTTGTGAGTATTCATTTTTCTTTTTAAAGTCACACCTCAGTTAAAGTTAAGGCCATCTTCGTTTCAGCCTAGAATGACAGGTCATAGTGCTTGGAGGATTACTAGAGGAAGGTGTTCATCTTTGTTGCTTACTCCATCTGTTCAAACAGAAGTTGGTGAGCTGTCAGTGCACTGACCTGCGTACACGCCCTGCAGGTGCCTGTGGAACAATGACAGACAGCTCTGGATTTTTCCTTCCCTTGAGCTCCTCAATGTTTTGTAGATAAGATCATGTTGCTGCTCCTGTGGCATAATGGAAAAGAAAAGAAACCCTTTCCCCTGTTTTTCTTTATGTCAAAATTTAGCTGCGGTTTAGCCTGTTTGTTGCCACAATGATCTCTAGAACCACTGAGAGCAATACATCACTATTGCTAAATGAGAAAGGAGTAATTTTCTGACCCTCAGAGTGAGTAACCCAGCCTAGCCACAGTTATGATACGTAATGTTTGGCTGCCTATGAACCTTGAAAGGTATCCTTCTAGGACTAAAATATAACTATTTTCTGTGATTTTCTTTTTATTTTTCACTACAAATCATGTGAAAAAAGCTGGGCATTTTTTGGGGGTCTCATCAGAATTATGTTTTCATACATGAAATTATGATGTTTTCATGCATAAGATCTATGTTTTCATACATGCTTATGTACATTCCTTGCTCTAGGGTAAAGCATGAGGAATTTTTGGGATATGCAAAGCTGGAACAATGTTGAAAGACTGTTGAGGCTGGAGGGAACAAAGCCTGGTGCCATGGTATCTAATACTGCCTACTGGAATTGATCCCTGCATGGGCTATTCCTCTAGCCAGGCTTAGGCACTGCTTCTTAAGGAATTGGCATAGACCAAAGCAGCCTGGAAGCACGCTAGCAATTAAAAAGTGCAGATGATCACCAGACCGGTGCTCAAGCTTGTTCCTTGACCTTGTTTTATTCAGCAGTATGGAAAGAGCTGAAATGTCTACACACCCTGGGATTAGGTTGCCTGGGGAACTGGAAACATTGGGTTTAATTCACTGGGACACTCCACATTGCTTTAATGCTACTATGTAATATTGTTTGTCACTAAATCAAGAGGTCAGTCTTCATACGTGGGGGTGGGTTCAAATGAACAGCTAGAGAGGCACACTGTAGCCATCAATACCTCGGGTTTTGGTAAAGTCTGAATAGGCTTCTTGTCACTCCTTTGCTCAGAAAGATGTTTTTCTCCTCTCAAGCAAAGCCATGTCTTCTCTCTTACTCCCTCAATTCAGAAGCCAGCCTGTCTTTGGTGAAGCTGTACTGCTGTTTCTGTTACTTCTTACAAAAGGAAAAGCTCTTTTTTAGACAGTAAGAAGTAAAAAAGAGAAGATCTTGGCTTACTGCGGTATGCCTTGTTTATGAAGGCTAGTATGATACAGAACACGGGAACATGGGAACTGTGGAACGAAGAGCTGTGATCTTCCCTTTTGTCAGGTCTTGCCCATGGTGTTCACTGCTGACCCTGAGCATTAATGGGTGTGGTCTCTTTTCAGCTATTCCATACATGAGGTGCTTCTGATCTCCATATGGTCTTTTTCCATCCTTTTCAACTACCTCTGTCCTGAGGGGTAACTGAGCACAAGATCACAGAAAGATTCTGACCTCAACTGATGTTTAAAAGCTGTGTGTACTCTGGGGGCTAGTATGGATGCATTTCTTCCTACATGAGTTGAATAGGGCTTTTCTTCCTGTTTCTGCACATAGTTTTGGGATTGCTGTCTAAGTAAAATTAATTTTTAAAACTCTTATAGTTGAGGTCACATGAGCCTTCTATATTTTTCTGTGATTATCAGTTTCTGATCCTCTCATTACCTAACATTTTGTCCTGGTTTGGGGCAGAGGGAGTGGTTTAAATGGTTAATAAATCCTGAAACACTTTTCCTCAGGTATATTCCTTCAAACCCTATAGCTTCAAATGTGTTACAAAGTCAAATAAATTTTTTTAAAAGAGCCAAAAAACCCTCTAACTGAAAAACAGGCTTGATTAGAAATGAACTTTCTGAATTCACTTTTGTAATTTAAATAATGGACCATTTGAAAAACACACCAAAAAATTGGGTTTTTTTATGATAGCTGTGTTTCTGTCCTATTTATGACTAGTACAACTGATTTCAATGGAAGTACTTCTTTTAAGGAGGGGAATCAGGGAGATTTAACAGTCAGAAGAAGAAGGTGATTGCTTACTCTTCTTAATCTTTACACTAGAAGGAAGAATGAGAACACTGGCATACATGCCCTTCCATGCCCACATACTAGCAATGCTGCGTGGGAAGGCTGGAACTGCATATCTTTTTCATTGTTTTCAATGAACTTTAACCTACCTGGCAAACACAGGAACTTTGAACTAAAGAATGGCAGAGGAAGAAATCATCAAGTAAAGCTTGATCCTCCCTTTTGTTGCATCAGTAACAAAATTTCAACATCTCTGACAAGGCCTGCAATTTAGCTGCGGGATTTAATACTGGAAGATTGATGTGTTTGCTGTAATGGCAGTAAATTGACTATCCAGAAAGAGCTATATATCTTTGCAGCACAGGAAGTGTCTGAGGGAGATAGAGACAAGTTACATCAAAAGGCAGATAATCAAAACAAAATGGTCACACTAAAACCATAAGAAATAATTAGAGAAATAGATTGTGAAGAAAGAGAAGGAAGAATGGAGGCTACTCTAAGGCTCACCCTTTTTGTTTATATTGACCAGAAATCGTGGTCTAATATTAGAAAATTATGTGGTCTTGAGACAAGCGAAGACTCAGAGAGAATAAATTGTCCTGCTTTTATTGAATGAATAATCTCTGTTAGTGACAAGTAATGTGGTTCAAAGAAAAAAATAAAATAAAAAGAGAAGGAAGAGTATTTCAGAAGCCTCTGTTCCAAATTGCCTTTAATTTGAACTCGGAAATCTTCACAACTGATGGAATAAAAATTCATAGTCATCACTGAGATTCTTTTCCATCTGCATCTGTGGCATCATGCAAGATAAGATAATTTGTGACTTCAACATACAATTATTGACATGTTATTTGCAGATTGGTGCATATATTTCAGAAAGTGACATTTGGAGTCATATAAAAAACTTAGAGAAAAAAAAAAAAGCAAGTTTTTTCTACACCCTTTTCCTCTTTCCCCTAGATTGTATGCAATACAGAAACCTAGAGAAAAAGAATGATGCATTAAGTACATGGTGCTCAGTACTCTTCCTAAGGCATCTGATATGTACATTCCTTGCTGTATCATATTTTCAATGCTACTATGAAGAAAGCTGCTTGCCAGAAAAATACCAGAAAGTGAAATATTTCTGCCTATTGTGCAATCACAAGGAAGTGACCTTGGGCAGGACCTTGGAATGAACTTTCTGTGGTAGCACGTGTGTGGTCACGGCAAGTTACTGTGAATACACAACTTATGTCTTATCTGCTGGACCAGCCCTTCTGTTATTTAATTTCTGTATCTCCTTTTCTCATTCATCTAGTATTTTTTGGTTTTTGACTATGATGTCTTTGGGCACCATTTTCCCTCAATTTCTGTGGTTTACACACTTCCCCTTCTACCTTGCTCTCAGATTTTTATCTTTTCACTTATATGAGTACTACTCAGTGTCTTTGACAACTATATTATAATTGATTCAACTTTATCAGCATTATAGAAGATTTTTTTCTTCTGTATATGTTGGGATCTGTGCAGTATGTACAGGATTTTACCACTCAGCTTTCAGTCTTTAATATTGAAGGAAGGGTCTAGGTTTTTCTTCATCGCCTTCGCCTATTTGCCCATCTGTTTTCAGTCATTTTTACTCAGAAGGGTGAGGAAGCAGACTGAGGGTCTGTCGTAAATGTACATTCTTAAAGACAGGTCCTTTCGTTCTCTGTATTGTGTGTATCAATTATGTTCTCACATTTCTACAAGAATATTTCAGCAAAGCCAAGATGATGGGACTGTAGCAATTATCATCACCCTATCTGATAACAGGCTTCCCAGGGACTCAGCTGGCAGTTTGACAGTCTTCTGCTGTAGTTGCTACACCCTGCTGATAAAACTGCTGTTGCTACAAATTGATCCCGACAAAAACAAGTTCATCTCTATTCTGAATTTCAGACTTGACCTTGGTGTGTTTGCAAGTTTAACCATCATTCTAGGCACAAAATATGTAGCACAAAAGCCATATAATGAAAAAATGTCCCAACCTCTCTCTTTTACTATCTGTTTATTCTCTCTTTTGCATGATTATTTTAAATTGTTCTGTGGTATGGCTAAAAGCCAAATTTGACTGTTTTTTAAAGCACAAGAAAATTACCCACTAGTGGTTATAAGGATTGTTTACCTAGGCACAGAATCTCTGTCCTTCACCAATTTGTGATTGAGATACCCTAGCCCCTACCAATGGTAGTCCGGCGAATGGTGTTGCAAGGTGAAGATTGGAACAATGAGAGGGAAAGCAGACAGAAAAGCTACAGATAAGCTGGCTCACTATAAAATACTGCCAAAACAGAGGGACCCTTTGTTTTATACATACACTGTAAATACAGTAAATGCTGTGTAAATGCTGTAAAAATACAATAGTGAGCAAAGGACTGCATAGGGATCCTTGTATGTAAACCATCACTCCTCATTAATTTTTCAGTATATCTATAAGCTTTAACTTCTGGACTTAAGGAGAATGACAAGTGAAGACATCCCTGTGAAGGCACTTTTGTTAGCACCAAACATATTTTTAACTATGTAGATTCAAAGTATTATTGCAGAGAGATACAAGCAATAGGGAAAACTACTTGGAATCTCCATTTCTGGGAAACTTCACTGGTACTTAAATTTTGTAGCCATAAAGTTATTCAGTATGCAGATATAAGTATGGAAGGGTGTATGTCCTTGACTCTTTCTGAAGCTCCCAGAATTCTATCACTAAGTCTCACATACCATTACCTTCCACTGGCTCTGGCCAACATCTCTGGTCTATTATCTGGTTTTTGGACTAATTTCTATGATACAGGAAATATTGACATGAATTCCTCAGAAGACAGAACTAAACCCAGACCTCCCATATTGTGGTTAGTCTTATTTTGTGGATTAATTCTGAAAACACACTGAGCAATTCAAAAGAAAGGGACACATACCTCTATATTTTGTGAGATCTGAAACTTGTGTTTATAGGTATATTGAATTGCTCAGAACTCAAAACTGGATTTAAATAGTAGTGTGGCCTGTATCTGCAGAGCTTCAAGTCTGGAACACCTGAAAGAGTAAACAGTTTAGAGGTCCTCAGAATTATATGGAAGCTGAGAAGTTTTCAACGACACAACATCGGACATAGGCACTTAAATGTCATTCCATTACATGCTGTCTAGTATATAAAATTCTGTCTACTTATTCAGTCCTGATGTCAGGGATGTGCTGGCATACATATCTGGGACTTTTAAGTTCACCTGAAATGCTTGCCAAAGAGTCATCAGCAATCTCCCCAGCTGCCAGCATCCAGGCAGGAAGGCAATGGGACCTCTGAGAGCAGGCAGAGGCAGTACCTACCAGCAGATGTATAAAGAGAATTTTTTCCTGGTGGCACTAGCAGAAAAAATGTGGTGGATATGGGAAAGAGGGTACAGTTTCTAGGTAGAGACTGGAAACAATTGTGTATATCAAACAGGAGAGAATATGAACATTAACACAAGCAGAATACAGGGGAAAAGCAAGCACTGATGAAAAAGTATTTAGGAGAGCGAGAAGCAGAGGTTAACAAGAGAGAAATGGGCAGGGAGATATGGGTGGAGATTCAGTGGAGATATGGGTGACTCAATGGAACTGTAACTGACACAGGCAGGAGAAAAATAAGGGAGACCAGTAGTTCTAGGGAAATGAAAAGAGATGTAACTGTGCATGGAATAGGGACCTTGAAGCTTGGGGACCTTTCCTACTCTTTTGTAAGAGCGTCTCCAACTGCTTAGAGGGAGTTTCCAAGTCATCTGAACATTTTTTCACTTTCCTTAGCACTGCTGGAAATACTCCAAGCTTAACATCATGATGTCACAAGGAAAATCTCTGATTTACTTTGCAAAAACAACATCTTTTCTATCTCTCAGTGACAAGTATTAATGGACAATCCTGGAGTATGTGAGCTGCAGTATTCTCATTTATAGACCATCTGCTGTGGAACAAGATCGATCTAAATGGCCTCTGTTTGGCCAGATCTGCAGTCGTGCCCTCTGGTGTGTGTATTGCCTAGGCAGCTGCAGAAGGCAAAATGCAGAGTGAGGGCAGAGGGGAGACAAGGTCGTTGTGGGTAGGTTTGTGTACAAGAACATCTATGAGTTAGGAGGGCTAATCTGCAGCATTTCTATTTGCTGATTTATAGCCGTTGAAGCATTTAGGGCTCTTGGACCAACCGAAAAAAAAAAGAAAAATAAAAGAAAGAAAGGAATCTCAGATAATTAGGGTAATTCTGCTGCATGCAGAAATAAAGGTGTTTGATGGAAAAATTGAGATTAAAATCATTGTGGTTGGATACATTCAGGACAAGTCACAGCGTTGCCTTAGAAGCCACATTAATCAGCTACGTTGATCACAGCTGTTTTTCACAAATTCAGTCTGTGGATAAAGAAGGTGTGAGGATACATCAGTGCAATTTTCTTACAACCTTAAAAAAGAATGAAATAACACAAAGCTTTAAATACCTGAGATTTTCAGACCAGTGCTATTACTTCAGAAGAACAGAGTCATGGTTTAGGTTTCCTTTTAAACAATATCCAGTGTCACAGGACAAAGGAAATGTCATTTGCTGTGGGAAACCTAAAAATAAGACTCAGCTCAGAAAAGGACTTTATTCTGTTAACCATTTTGACCTTTTCTTCCTGTCTTCTCCCTTGCGAGGGATGAAATCATGGGCTGTGTGCCTGAAAAGGGTAATGGAAAAGCAGATTTTTCTAGTGATTTTTAAAAATAATGCTTCCTTATGTATCTGTTTGCATAAGAGCTTAAAAGAGAAGATTATATATTATACCTGTATTTAGTCTAGGCATGTTTGTGACGCCCTTCATGTTAGTATATCTCTCGTTCCATAAATTATCAACTACCTCAAAAAAAGTGATTTCATCAGCCACTCTTCCTTTCAACTAGTTTCTTACAGATAAAAGGACTTCTGATCCATTCCTTCTGTATCAGGGATCTTTTTGTGTTAATGCTTTGTTTAAACAGATGTTAAATAAAATTACAAGAATATTGTATGTCTACAAACCAGTCCTGTCAGGTTTTAAACACTGATAATTCCCACTGAAGTGAGAGGATACCTGAGGAGACTTTGAAGACACCCCTCAGATCCTCAAGAGCTTACCCATGTCCTTGGGCATCCTTCGCAACCTCCACTCATCTGGATAAATTTTACTGAGGTTAAGTTAATGGTGTACTTAAGGCTATAGCTTGAGTTGCGGTGTTCTCCTTTTTATCAGTATATGGGCACAGCTCTCTTTGATCTGCACTTATGCATCACCTTCCATCTCAAGATCTCAGATGGCTTTTCAAATGCTAATGAATTCTACCCATTCTACCCTAGGGAAACTGAGGTGATGAGAAATTACAGAAGATACTTAGATTCACAAATACAACCTACGACTAAGTTGAGAACAGCCCAGTGAGACCACTTGTTCCCATACCATACAGGTAGTACAGGTATCTGTTGCATAGTCTGGTCTTAAAACATCCCTTGCCATCAAAATATGTCCCCAGTGAACAGAGATGTCTGGTGCTGATGTGAGAGGAATTTTGTTCTTTGTGATGCTTTGCCTGGGATATGGAGCTCATAATTACTGAAGAGAGGAGGTTGGTAATCTTTCAAGAGTGGCGAGCCAGATCACAGTTTTCATTTGCAAATTAGTGCTTCAATGTGACAACTGAAATCCAGCAGGATCTGGAAGAAAATGGTGCTCACAGAGGCAAGATGAGACCATTAGGCTCTTTGAGGTAAGAGACTAAGTTTTCAAAGACCTAAAAATACAGGATTGCTGGAAATACCTGCCTAACATTGACACCGATTTGGAGATTCCTTGAATTGCAGGGCTCAGATCTGCTCAAGAGCCTGCTCAGATTCTGGTGTCCACACTTTAAGTATCCAGCCCTGGCATGAATAGTTTGAAAAGTGGTCTCCAGCTGTGGAAGTATGGGTGCACTTTTGGTTGAACAAAACCCTGGTAGCTAGAATACATTCATTATGTTTCATCTCAACAGTTTCAGGAAAAAATAAAGACCACACTTATTATTTGAAATATTCTGAAAGAAAAATATTGACTTTTCAGTCTCTTGCTCTTCAAGTTTTAGTGTTGTCCTTTAGATGTGTGATATCTAAGGAGTAGTTACACTGTAAAATAGGTAATGAATGAATATGGAATGTTTGGTTTATGTAGATTTCTATGTGGGAGAAAACCATTTTAATTTACACATTCACTTGGTTGAATCATTGGTGTTATTTGCTTTCATATACATGAGAAGGAATTGGGCAGTTGTTTTATCACTGACTTTATGTTGAAGTGGCAAAATCAAACTCATGTAAATTACTTTCACATAGTTATCTGGCTTAACTTCAGTGGGCATTAAACTTAAATTTCACAGCCTACATTCTCAAGTGTTTGTTCGTTAAAAAAAAAAATCAATTTTTACACTTCAAATATTTGAATGAGAGGAAAATAATGTGTGACTGAATGTGCTGCAAACATTAAATCTCCCAGATGTCACAGGATTATAGAATGGTTTGGGTTGGAATGAACATTAAAGATCACCTCGTGACAACACCCCTGCCATGGGGGATATCAATTTACACTAGACCAGGTAGCTCAATGTCCCATCCAACTTGGCCTTGAAAACTTCCAGGAATGGGGCATGTACAGCTTCTCTGGGAAACCTGTGTCAGTGTCTCAGCATCCTTCCTCATGGTGAAGAATTTCTTCCTAATACTTAATGTAAACCTACCCTCTTTCGGTTTAAATCCATCACTGCTCATCATGTCACTGCATACCTTTGTACAAAGTCTCTCCCCAGTTCTCTCATAGGCCCTTTTTAGGTACTGGTAGGTGCTATAAGGTCTTCTCAGAGTCTTTTCTTCTTCAGCCTGAACAACCACAGATCTCTCAGTCTGTTTTCACAGGAGAGGTGCTCCAGCCCTCCGATCATCTTGATGGTGGCCCTTCTGTGGACTGGCTACAGCAGATCCATGTCTTTCTTATGTTGAGGGCCTCAGATCTGCATGCAGATGGGGTCTCACAAGAGCAGAGTAGAAGGGTAGAATCCCCTTCCCCACCCTGCTGGCCACGCTGCTTTGGATGCAGCCCAACGTGGTTCACTTTCTGGGCTGTGAGTTCTGGGGCAGGTCATGTCCAATTTTTCAATCAACCAGTATCCCCAAGTCCTTCTCTGCAGGGCTGCTCTCAGCCAGTTTGTCACCCAACCTGCTCTTGTGCTCAGGATTTTCCCAACCCACATGAAGGGCCTGGCACTTGACCATGGCAAACTTCATGAATTTTGCACAGCCCTATCTCTCAAGCCTGTCCAGGTCCCTCTGAACGGCATCCTTTCATTTCTGCATGTTGACCATGCCACACAGCTTGCTGTCATCTGCAAACTTGCTGAGGATGCACTTGATCCCATTGTCCATGTCCCTAGCAAAGATGTTAAGCAGTGCCGGTCCCAACACCAACCCCTGAGGAGCCCCACTTGCCTGAGGCTCCTCACTTGGACACAGAGTGGTTGACTGAAAACCTGTGAGCATGACTATCCAGCAAAATCTTTATCCACCAAATGTTCCATCCAGCAAATCCATGTCTCTCCAGTTTAGAGACAAGGATGTCAAGCAGGAGAGCATTAAATGCTTTGCACAAGCCCAGACAGATTACATCAGTTGCTCTTTCCTCACCCACCACCACTGCAACCATGTCATAAAAAGTCACCATATTTGGCAAACATAATTTGCATTTAGTGAAGTGGTGTTGGCTATCACCAATCACCTCCTTATTTTCCATATGCCTTGGCATAGTTTCCAAGGCAATTTGCTCCATGATCTTGCTGGGCACAGAGGTGAGACTGACCTGCCTGTAGTTATGGGAGTTTTTATTATTTCCCTTCCCTTTTTAAAAATTTGCATTATATTTCCCCTTTTTCAGCCACTGAAAACTTCAGTGCACAGCCATGACTTCTCAAACATGATGGATAACGGCTTTACCACCTCCTCTGCCAGTTCCCTCAGGACCTGTGGATGAATCTCATCAGGTCCCACGGACTTGTGCAACTTCTAGGATGTTCTCAAACCTGATATTCTACAGCAGGCAGTTCTTTATTCTACCAGTCCCTGACTTTGTATTCTGTGACTTGGGGGATATGGCAAAGCTCCTGAGCTTGGCGGAGGTGATCCTTAGATATTAACCAGCTTTTTTGGCCTCTCTTCCTGATAGGGTTTTATCCCATGGCACTCTCCCAAGCAGACCCCTGAAGAGGCCCAAGTCTGATCTCCTGGAGTCCAGGGCAGTGAGCTTGCTGTACACCCTCCTCACTCACCTAAGGCGCTTGAACTCCACAATTTCATGGTCACTTCAGTCCAGGCTGTTCTTAAGTTTCACATTCCCCACCAGCCCCTCCTTGATGGTGAGAAAAAAGTCCAGCACAGTAACTCACCTCTTTGGCTCCTCTATCACTTGGAAAAGGAAGTTCTCATCAGTACCTTGCAGGAATCTTCTGGGTTGCTTATGTCCTGCTGTGCAGTCCCTCCAACTTATATGAGGATGGTTGAAGTCCCCCATGAGGACCAGGGCTTGTGAATGTGTGGCTGCTCTTATCTGCTTAAAGAGGGCCTCACCTGCTCAGTCTTCCTGGTCAGTTGGCCTGTAGCAGACCCTCAGTATCATGTCACCTTTATCTGCCCTCTCTTTAATCCCAACCCATAAGCTCTCAGTCAGCTTCTCATACACCCTCAGGCAGAGGGAGCGCCATTCACTCCAGCTGGCCACTGACATAGAGGGCCACATCCTTTCCTTGTCTCCACTGCCTGTCCTTCCTAAAAAGCCTGTATCCTTGTATTCCAATAATCCAGTCAAAAGGACCACATCTACATGGTGCCAATATGATCATAGTCCTGTAGGTGTGGGTATGCCTCTAGCTTCTCATGTTTATTCCCCCCCCATATGCATTTGCACAGAAGCATTAAATTTGGGTCCCTAATGAAGCTGATTTTCTGGCTAAAGTGGAAGGAAGTCCTTTGTGGTTCTCCTCAGATGCTCTCTTGAAGACATGCAATTCCTCCCAAAACTCTGGGCATATACTACTGACACTAGAATTATTTTAAGCAATCCTAATAAGCTGAAAATTGAACTAAAAGTTCTACGTTTTTGCTTAGAAACAAGTCATAAAAAGGAAAAATAACTAACATTGTAACCTGCTGCCACAGTAGTCTATGTTGTGCAGCTCTACAGGCTGAGGACAGAGTGGCTGGACAGTGGCCAGGCAGATAATGACCTGGGAGTACTGACTGACAGCAGCAAACATGAGCCAGCAGTGTGTCCACACAGCCCAGAAAGCCAAAGGCATCCTGGCCTGTATCAGGAACAGTGTGGCCAGCAGGAGCAGGGCAGTGATTCTTCCCTGGTACTCAGCACTGGTGAGGCTGCACCTTGAGTGCTGTGTCCAGTGCTGGGCTCCTCAGTTTAGGAAGAATGTTGAGATGCTGGAGCATGTCCAGAGAAGAGCAATAAGGCTGGAGAAGGGTGTGGAACACAAGACCTATGAGGAGGTGCTGAGGGAGCTGGGGTGGTTTAGCCTGGAGAAGAGGAGGCTCAGGAGAGACCTTATCACTCTCCACAACTCCCCGAAAGGAGGTTGTAGCCAGATGGCAGTTGGTGTCCTTTCCCAGACAACCAGGGACAGGACAAGAGGACAGTCTTAAGCTTCACCAGGAGGCTTATTTTGAACATTAGTGAGAAGTTCTTCCCAGAAAGGGTGATTGGTCATTGGAATGGGCTGCCCAGGGAGGTGATGGAGTCACCATCCCTGGAGGTCTTTAAGAAAAGACTGGACATGGCACTCAATGCCGTGGTCTAGTTGACAAAGTTGGGCTCAATGATCTCAGCAAACTAGTTGACTCTGTGATTCTATTATTTCTATATCTTGTATCTCCTATCATAATACAGCATTTTAATGAAACAAATACCATGGAATATAATAAACTCTGTCTTATCTGTCCTTTTTTTTCCAGAACAAGAAAGGAATAACTGTAGTAAATAAGATGAGAACATCCTTGAAAATAGTAAGTATCGCTACTGTCTCCTCCAAATCTTAAATCAATTACTTTTACACTACAGTGGGACTAAATGGAGTAGAGTAGTACAGTTTCAAGTTTTAGAGCACTGACTGATTTCAAACACCTTTCTTTTAAAGTATCAAAAATGAGCCGTGGTTTAGAGAACCTGAAAATGAGGGCAATCCAAGTGAGTGTATACTTTTCAAATTTTTGTTCTATGTAATTTGTAACCGTTCCCCAGTTCTGCAAAGCTGACTGTTTTGTATGATAAACTGTGTAGGATGACAAATGCTAAATCTTACTACCTTTTTAATTTCAAACCCCATTCAACACAAATACAAAAACAAAACACCACAAAAGAAAAAAGCATTTCAGTATAAATTCAGCATTCCAAGTTCATCTCATGAAGAGAAAATAAGTTACAAATAATCTCCAATATACTGCTGCAGTGAATTATCTGAAATTTTGAACTCATTTGTGTTAGTAAAGAGACCACAATATGAGAGGACTCCCAGCCTTTTCGCACCTTAAATATGGCACAAGTGGCTCATTGGTTAGTGAAGACCAGAAGTTAAAGAGATGAGTATGTGTAGAAAAATTCCAGCACTGAGCATACAAAAAAAAAAAATAAAAGTAGTTCTGTGGAGAGGACAGGACTATGAGATACTAGAATGTGATACTAGAAAATATTTCTTAAACATTGTCCTTTATAAATCATTGTAAATCTACAACCAAAATTTCATGTGGTTAGAAAGAAAAATATTTCCAAAAAATTTTATTTCTCCTTTCTCCTTAACTAAATGATTTACAATCTGAGGAGAGGGAAGCTCAATGACTTTGCTACAGCATCTTTCCCAGTGTAAGGAGGCCTTCTGGTGGTCAAAACAGTAAATACATCTTCTAGAGAGCTTTACACATCCAAATGTATGTGACCTTCTACTCAAATTTATATACATGGAAATTAAAATTCATCCATTGCATACAAGGCTGTTTTAGGCATTTGAGCAGTGATTGTTTATGCTTTGACCTTTTGCTGTTACTGTATAAATTTTGTCCTTTTTCAGTCAGCATATGGGCAACTAAGGCATTTATTTTGAGTACATAGTGCCAAAACTTTGCTTAAGTGAGACCATAAGGGTCTCATATGCTGTTATCAACCACCAACGCTCTATGTTTTATTTGAACAATTAAAAGTTAAAAGAATTGCAATAAAACGCTTTTCAATAAACTCTTTGTTAATAACTTAATTAACCTGAATGTTGATTATCTGAACAGTCACATTTCATATTTTTAAGACTCCTGGGCTCTTATTTTCTCCCAGCCTGGAAATTTTCCCTTTTATGAAGTACAGCCAGATACTCATTATGATATCTATTTTGGTATGTTTTATTTTAAATTAGGAGAATTTATGGTATACACCCCAAAAAGTGTTTAGTGCTAGGATACATATGTCCTCCTTAAATTCAGAGATCACATTAAGACAAGAGATTTCTTCAATGCCAGTGCTTCACTTAGAATAAATATTGCCAGCTGACACGTAGAGAATGGGGAAATTTTTTAGTCCATTGACAATGAAAATGTCTTCCGACATATAGCAACCTGCCGGGGGATGCAGTTGAATGAAAAAAGATATTCTTGCTAGTTTTCACTCTGGTTTGTACTGTGCCCTGAAGCATGAAGGAATTGGCATTGATCAATTGGATGCCAATTGGAATTGACATTCTCAACTGAGCTTTTAAACAAAGAGCATTAGATTTTAGCAATAACTAAGAGCAAGGTCATCAACAGCTTGTATCATTTTTTTCTGCACTGAGCTACTTTACACTTCACCTTTTGAAGAAGAAGATACTTGTCTACTTCTCAAAGAGTCCTAACTTATATTTCCAGGTCTGCCACCATTGACTGGGCTCTGCCCACTGTGAGAGACCTTTTTTTTTTGATATTCCAGAGATAGGTCATTAAAGCCTGGTTGCAAGAGGTGATTGTGTTCCTTTCCAGAAAACTTCTCAGCCAGACAGACATGCATGAGTCACATGAATCCCGGAAAATTCAACTTAAAGTCACAGCTGCTTTGTAGAACAAAACTGGAATTTCCTAGACATTCTTCAGTGTAGTGAAAAATCTTTCAGAGGGGTGGTAAATTTGAAACACTATGTAAAAATTTAATTTAAACTGTAAACCACTAGTCAAATGACATTCGTCCAGAAGTGTTGCATGAGGACCTTCCTGTGTTTTCTTTAAGCTAGGTTTGGGTGGTTGTGGTTTTTTTTGTTGTTGTTGTTGTTGTTGTTGTTGTTGTTGTTGTTGTTGTTGTTGTTGTTGTTGTTGTTGTTGTTGTTGTTGTTGTTGTTGTTGTTGTTGTTGTTGTTGTTGTTGTTGTTGTTGTTGTTGTTGTTGTTGTTGTTGTTGTTGTTGTTGTTGTTGTTGTTGTTGTTGTTGTTGTTGTTGTTGTTGTTGTTGTTGTTGTTGTTGTTGTTGTTGTTGTTGTTGTTGTTGTTGTTGTTGTTGTTGTTGTTGTTGTTGTTGTTGTTGTTGTTGTTGTTGTTGTTGTTGTTGTTGTTGTTGTTGTTGTTTTGGTTTGGTTTGGTTTTCGTTTTTTTTTTGTTTTTCTTTGTTTTTTTTAAATCAACGTGTCCTTCAGCACTATTAACTACAACCATCAGATGGCAGTCCATAGTCAAGTAAGAAATATATTCACAGTATTTGGGTAGAGTTATGTGGAGAGCAACTTGCTTTCAATCTTTTCCTGAAATCCGAAGAAGAGAAACTGATTTCAATGTTCTCCTCACTTGTTTCAGGTTTTTCAATTCTTTCTGGACAGTGAGCTCTGCCTTTTCTTTTTCTTACAAACTTTAATTGTAAAATCACTGTGAATGTGCAAATATGTCTCAAGAGTAAATGTCTTTTCCCTCAAAGTTTTTCCAAAAGTTCTAGCTCTCTGATATGTACTTGTAGTGATAAAATATCTGGAAACTTAAAGACCTCCTTTACTCTTCTAATAGGGAATTATCTAGTAAAAAAAAATAAAGACACCAAAAACACAAACCAGAAAAAAAGAATTGTTGTAAAGAAATCAGGTGCCTTGATATAGGAGAATAACAATTTTGCGCTATGCTTGCATAGAAAAGCATCAGTCTTGTCTACAGGTGGGAAATTGTAGTGATCATCCTCCTTATCCACTGGGAACTCATTAAAGAAAACCCCAGAGATTTGTTCACAATTTTTTTAAAGAGTTGCTTTAAGGGTGTTATCAAATCTGAATACAAATTTTCTCCTAAATTTTTTTCCAGTTCTGGAAACTTTCTTTGGGAGCTCTTCAGGACCAGAGCTCTTAAGAGCAACTCTAAAGCTTCAGTTTAGCCTGTCACTAGTACTGCTCAGTACTTTTTAGGAAGCCTTATAATAATTTGGGAAGAAATAGTGATAAATCTTACTTTTAAAACTGTGTTAAAAATTGGTTCCTGTAATGCTATGTTTCTTGTTCATGGTCCAAGGACTGCCTTTGCCCTTGTTTGTGCACTACAGGAGAGCTAGGACAGGGATTAGCTTTTGTGAAGAAAAAAACCATGGATTTGATGCAATTTCTGCTTTATTGGAAAAACTCAGAGGCTATTTCTTGTCAAGCCATGAGAAGGAGTTAAGAGATGCACTGACTCACAGTGTGTCTATTCCAAAGATGCTATCAGCCAGTGATAGATAGGACTGAAAAAACTGAGAATAGGAAATGCTTTGCCTTTTGATCCAGAACAAAAGATGCCTGAGATCCATTCCAGCCTCTTTTTTGTAACAGTGGGGCCTGTAGCATTTTACACATATTTGTCTTCTAGACTTCCTGATTCCCTGGCTACACTGTCAGATCAGACAATATTTATTAGTGTCATGAATATTCTGTTGGTTCCAGTGTTCAGAGTATGCCTTGCCTTTAGTTTATTCTCCAATACATCTTCCTTCACAGCCAACAGCACACAACTTGGTACAAAATATCTATTGGAAAGCTGAAAGCAGCCTTCTTCAACATTATGACTTGGCTTCTGGCTGTAAGCCAAGTTGACAAGTTTCATGAATCTCAAAAATACAGATTATCTTAACACATATTAGAAAAGACCCTTGCTGGCCAGGTCTCTGGATGGGAGATTTACCAGCTGGTAGACAGTCAGTGGTAGTTCATTGATCCCAGCTGCCTCCTAACATACTGGCCTGTTTATTCTCTCTAAAACGTGATATTTTTCCATTAATTCGATAATCATGTATTTGGCAGTCCCTTCCCTGCAATCACTAGACTGTAACCCCACTTTATTGAAGATTCTTACCATGATCTTTCTATCTGTCAGAAAATGTTTCTGATCATAAACCTTAATGTTACTCTCTTTGATCAGGATGGAAGTGAAAGCATAGCAACATCCTTCTTGCCCAGTTTAGCACTAAAAGCATCTTTACAGTGGTTACATAAAACAGAAAGGCTGCTCACACAGACACTAGCCTTGTTATTCAAACAAAATATCACTTATATCAATCACAGTCTTTCCTCCAAGTACTTAGAGGTTTTTAGACACGGGCATGCAATAAATTCAGCTTAAGCTTATTACAATAGAGTCATCTCTCAGGTCCCTGTAGAGGTCTAATGAGTAGCCTATGGAGACCATTTGCAGACTTTTCATGTCCCATTACTTTCTCTGATATTTCTAGAACAGTCATATAAGAATGAGTATACTTTTGACAAAACAGTGTTAATTTAGGATGTAAAGGTCTTCTGGTAATGCTATGTGACAATGCCAAATTTTCAGCGCCTTTCCTTGTGACCTGTCTGTGAATAAATTTTCAAAATAAGAAAAAACCCTAATTTTTAAGTATCTGCATACCTCCAGGGTCTGTTGTTTATACGTGATTAATGACTGGTTTACTATATCTCATTGTTGTCTTGGTGTTCTGGGCTTAGTAATGAAATGGCCTTGCTCACTTCATGAGGACAGTTATGGACACATATACAGCTCCAGTGAGCAGAGGGCAGGCCAAGAGATTCAGAAAAAGCATCAGACATATGCAAACTAAGAACAGGACTTGTAGAAGACAACCTGTAGAATTTGGATTCTTGTATGGGTGAGATATTTCTCTTCATAATCATTCATTTATGATTTATGCGTATGGAGACTCCATTCCAAGGTATTTTGAGAGTTTGATTTGACAATGTCTATGTACATAAAATAATGTAACTTATAATTACACCAAGGGAAAGCTTGTATTTTATTCATTTTACTAGTTAACTATAAACAAGTGGTTCTGTTTCTGAACAGGGCACTTCCACATGGAAATGATGAAAAAAATGTGCTATATTAATGCTCCTACTTGAACGTAACATGTAAAAATAATATGAAATTACAATCCAATCATTGATGTAGATGAGTCAAACTGTTATTTTCAATTTCTTAATAATTTTTAAGATGGTTTATGCCATCTTAACTTGTCATTTGCTTCATTTACTTACCTTTTCCTATATGAAAATCTTGGGTTTATTGCATTAAGACATCAGCATTTCCAAGAAACTTGATTTTTCATTAGTTTGATATCCAGCCAGAAGCCAGAAACATATATGTTTAGAAATTACTATATAGGTTGTTATCAGTTATACCTATAAGTTACTCTCTAGACTAACACTCTCTAGAGAATAGGCAGGACTTGCTTTTTGAAGACATATTTAAAGAGTCTCTTTTCCTCCTCTGGAGTTTAATTTTTTTCTGACCTTTACTATCCAAACCATTTGGGTTCTGGACTTGCTGAAAAACGTTTATTTTTCAAAGTTATCTGAGGTGAAAATGGAGTTAAAAGTTCAAGCTTTTCTGTGTCTTTCACAGTAATCTTGCTAGCGGGCGCTTTTTAACAGTAAAACAAACAGTACACCGAATGATATTTAGATGTTCTTATATAGGTGTCTAATGGAATAATGGCTCATTCATAACCTGAAATAAGTAAAATACATTGAGTAATTGAATATCCTTACACAGTGTTACTACAGCTAGGAGAAGTATTCCTGTTGCATAGTGCTGCTGCCTCATCTCACACAGGGACAGCTGGTGATCACTTGTGAGTTGTTGTCTTAGTGCAGCTATGGAAGGCTTCTGTGTAGAAAATTAATATTTGGATGTGTTGCTCATGTAAAAAAGATCCATCATATATGTATGGAATGTTTTTTGGTTTTGAAAATAAAAAAATCCTCTTGTGAAATTAGATTGCCTAATTATTAATACAAAGTGATGCAGGAAGAATCCAACTCTCTGTGTTCTTCTCCCATCTTCTGTCAATGCAGAATGCATATATTTTTGTCAGCCAGAATTATGTGCCAGAAATTTGGTATTCTTGACCACTCTGACACAAGAAGCATACGAGAAACGGGCTTTTGCCGTGTATGCTGCCACACGCAGCCCTGTTGAAGAGCTGGCATTTGCAGTGTTATTCCTGGTATGGCTCTAAACCTGTCCTTGCTTTTATGAGCACCCAAAGTCAGCTGTCTCACCACATTGCAAGAGGGCACTAGGCCATCTGAACAGGTGGCCACGAGCACTGACACAGAAAGATGCTCCTCACGTGTGCTTACCAAGGGCACGATTTCCTGCTGGACCATACTGAGCTCATGCACAGCTAGAGGGATGTGCACTCATTAATCCAGCTCTGAGCTGTATTAAGTTTAAAAATAGCTTTTGTGACAGCATGGTGATAGTTTCTGACCCACTTAAATTTAGCAGAACAGCATATAAGCAACAGAGATTTCTGGTAAGCCTTCAATATTCAGCAGAACGGATCAGAGTAATGCAGACTAATTTAGTCCAGCTAGCACAAAGATAGTTACTGGTCTTCCAGAGTGGAGAGGAAAAAGACGAGCAAGATTTGACAGCAGCCTTGGTATCCAAGCAGACAAGGGTCATCTCTGAATGAGTTTATGCCTCTCAGCAAGGAAATAAGTGTATGATTAATATAAAAGCTCATCCTGTAAATCTAAATATGGTTTCAATGGTTAAAGAGTAAAAATGTGCTACAAACTAAAACTGCATTTCAGAAAAAAATACATTCACACTAACAGAGCATTTTTCATTCACCAAGAGGAGCTGTTTTGTACGTGTTAAAATATCATGTCATAAAAGGTTAGTTCAGTGTAAATTCATATATCATTGCTTCCCATATTGCTGTAGTCTAGCCCTTAGCAGTAATGTAAATCAATGCAGCTTCACTAGAGGAAACAGAGGCACACATGTTTACATGCTCAGCAGCAGCAGGAGCAGGATTGTCTGTTGTAGTCTCTTTATATTGCAGCAGCTTAGATGCGAGTCTTTGCCTATATCCTTAGTCACAAATATTCTATGATGGAATGACTGGAGTGTGTGAAGGTCATTTCAAATTATGCTATGACATGTAAAGCACACTCAGTCTTTTTTGCTATATTCAGTAGGCTCAGCTGCGCCAGCAGAGACCTGTGCCACACTAAGTAGAGCAGCTCCACAGAGACCACTGTTTTAGAGATGCAGCAGTGCCTAAGATTTCCAAAAATATTAATGTAGTTGCTTGAATTAAAAGAAGCCAGTATCAGAAAAGCCGTATCTACTTGGAAAACATTTGTTCTTTTGAAATCAGTATTCTCTAGAGTTGCTTCTTACACATGTACCACTGATCTCTTACACATTCTTAATAGAGTATGTGGCATTTCACAGATGTTTCCCACCAGAGGCGTATTGACATTTCAGAGCTCGCTATAATAATAGTAAATGATTGTGAACTAATAACTTCTCAGTTTCACTTAGCTCTTTTGCAAAGCCTATTCTTGGCTGAAGCTATTCTAAACTCAAACCACTAGAAGGCAAACAAGCAACATCTGGTTTTTCCAAGGCAGGGACTGAAACAGTTGCAGGCGTGGAGTGCGTGTATTCATTCCTGCTAGCATTGTTTCCATGATGTTTCTGTTTTCCCTCTCTCTCTCTCTGTACATGGGACTTACAAATATTCAGGTACAAAAGAACTTGTAAAAACACAAATGCTATATAAAGTGCACACATTTTCATTTAGAGTATTTTGTTTCATATAAGAACTGACAATGCTTAACAGCATTCAATAAGTATTTCAGTAACAACCAACTCATCTCCATGCAGGAGTGCTAATGAGGAGGCTGTTGATGAGAGTACTTTTTAAAAAGCAAATCCTCTGCAATTGGGATGATATACACTTGCACTTATCTGGTGTCAGTAATTCTGGAAGTAGAAAACATATTAACACTAAGATATAAGGGATTTTTGTGGTCAGACCTGCAATATAGAATAGAGGCAATCTCTCACTTCACTAGCCGATTTCAATAGCTGTAGTTAAAGCAGAGAAATATATTTTATAAATAGGCCCATTTGTGTTGTAAGATTGTGAGAAATCAGTATCTATTCTAAAGCTGAAAAATTGGTCCACTGCTTAACTACCTGCATTTTTTGAATTGCATCTTATTTCTAAGCTAGATTTATCTCATATTATCTTCCATTAGAGGCTTTTACACATTTGTGGGGTAGATTGAAGAGCTGTCTCTTCTAATCTGTTACAGGAATTTATAGACTACATTCCTGTACCTTCTTCCTTTCTTCAAGTAAGTTAAATGGACTGAGCTTCTTTGGCTTTATAGTATACAAATATTTTCTAATTCTTTATCATTGTCATGGCTCTTTAAAATGTTTTTTCATTCAGAACACAGGTGAAGGAATGAGAGCAATTGTAGGAGTGCCATCAAGGGAGAGGGAAGGAGAGAAGAAGAGGCTGGCTTTGTATGTATTTTGTTTCTTCTATATTCCTAAGTTTGTGTATATCCTCCATCAGAAATGTGCTCCTGATCATATTTTTTCGTTAGGAGCTTAGCTTTGTCTGGTATTTCCTGGTATGACTAATTCTTTTCCAAAGTCAAAAAGGTGGAGTTTCTAAAACTTGAAGTGTGTTTGGTAGAGCTAACTGATGCAAACTGTTAGCAAGCTGAGCAGCAACTGTCCACTCATCGTCACCCCCTCAACAGAGCTATATTTGGATAGACATGCTAATGATCAATACTAAGGAGAAAGTCAATGACATAGGCATGCAAAAGAAGGGCAGCAAGAAAGCCACTGCTCTTGTTGTATACCAAATGAAATTGTAGCCAGTAATTGAAAAGTCATGGCTTCTTGTTGGCCTCAGTACACGTACTTTTTGGCTGCTTGTTGGTCAACAAGTTAATCAAATTACTCAGTGACTACTCATCCAATATCTCCATTACAGACCACCTCAGGATTCTTTGCACAGCTGAAAATATTTAGTGATTATTTTTCCCAAGTCAATAAGAAAAATTTAAATGGAACATGGCTAAAATTCCTGTGTATTCTTCCTTATACGCTCTCTAGGACTATCCATGCTGAGGAAATGAGACAACAGCATTTTTAGAGCAATAAGATTGCAAGAACTCAGGCTGGCACAGTAGAACAATTCTACACTCCATTTTGTTAAAATTACTCCAAAAACCTGTTCTGTTGTCATATGTCATCAGGTTTTGCACCAACTAAATTCTAAAATAAACTAGTCTTTTTTAAAGCATTTAGTCAATCCTTTACTTTCTGTGTATGGTATAAATTTTAGGCACCTCTTCTGTGCCTGACCACTGCTCATGACAGCTGTTAATGAATGAAGATTGAGTAGCAAAGATTTCTAGCCAGTCAACAGTCAGCTTCATTCATATTAATTGTAGGAAGAAGTTGAAAACAACTTAGGAATTTGGGCAAATGAGGAGGAGAATCAATAGACAGCATTCATAGCTATAATAGGCAAACATCATTAAAAGTTTTATCTTGATCATACTGCCTGATTTCATTTGAGTTCTCCAAACAAACAGTCCATGTGTTGCATTGCCAATGCATCCATCCCAGCCCTCTGGCACCTCCTGTGCTGAGCAGGGAGCTGGTAGGCACTGCCGGCTCCACCAGGGACAAATTGGCATTCCCTAAGAAAAAAAAGCAATCACGTATCAATCATTTACTGTTTGCAACCGAAAGTGGAAAATATTTCATTAAATAAGGCAGTAGAGTTATCTTTGAGACCTCTTATAAATCATAAAGATAAGTCACAGAGAGCAGTTTGTCACACACAGTAATACAACACTGGAAAACATTGAAAAAAAGAGTTTCTATACATAGTGCTAGTTGTTGCCTCTCACCATAGACATCCTTTATTAGACTATCATCTCTCAAAAAAATCTGAAGCCTGTTTGCAAATGTTCTGTGGAAACATTTTAAGTATTAATTTTTCATCTACTTTTTTATAAACTGCTGAAACCTTCAGATGTAATTCATGCTTGTTAATCAAATCACATCCTTTTCATGAGAGTATAGCATTGCTGGCTGCTTCTAAATATATGCAAGTAAAATCAGAGATGTTTGTCTGAAAAGAAGTTTCCGAAGACATTTCATTAAAGAATTTCTGGAATTAATTTTGAATCAAATGCAAAGAACAAATCAACTATGAATTCAATTAAAGAAAATGACTGAATTCTCACAGGCTACTTTTTAAAATCTTTTCTTCACAGACTTTTTTTCAAAAAATCCAGTATCCCACACATTAATCACATAAAAACAATTAAATCTTTGCCACAGAATACAAGGCTGCGTGTCAATGACCTGAGTATTTTGACATACAAGTTCTGTGGTTAAAAAACTCCAGATATAGATTACTTGCATACTTTGTTTTCTTATCATTTTACACACATTAAATCAACAAACAACTGATGTGTGTTCTCATTTAATGTTAACCAAAATATCAGTTGCAACAGATATGACTTTATTATGAGCATATCTATGGTTATAAAAAATATATAATCAAGACCCCTCACATTAAGAGAACTTCTAAATTAATGTTGCATACATATACACATATTTATGTGAGATAAAAATCTTCAATACTTAAGGAACTGTCATGGTTAATCTTTACAAGTTTAGTCTAATTATATGCAGACTGTAAGGCTGTCACTTTCTATATGTTAAATATTTTAAAATAGCTTATGTATTGTAATGTAATTATGTTGGATGCTTTTTTAGGGGTGATAGGTACTTGAGATATATTTTGAGTTTAATAGTCCTTGCACCAAACAAGTAAATCAATGAAAAGTTGTGTGGATATGTGACTCCTAATGCCAAGCCTTTATTTTAAGATTAATTATTTTGTGCATGAGTGTAAGCAATGCATTTTCTGAATAGCAAAATTCCAAAGTCATTTCTTCCCTGCAAAACTCAGTGGCATACAACAGAAATAAAACTACCAGAAGTTTGTTGTGCTTTGATGTACAGAAGTGTAATTCTGTGTGCAAGTAAATAGTAACAAAACAAATAGCAGTTTGGCTGACACAGATATCATGGTACTTTCCCTTCTGAAAGGTCCTTCTTTTCCTTTGGTTGCAGCCATGGTACTGACAGGAAAGTTACCAGTTGTGTGTCTCATACCTGGATCACAGAGAGAGCAAACTGCTTTTAAGTTCAAATTGCCATCACTCAGCTAGGAAGTGAGATGTTCTGGGTAAGACTAAAAGTAAGATCTATTCATTTGTGGCTCAACTGTACATTTGTCTTTTCAGCTTTGTGCCATACATGTTTGTGCTTCTTCCCCTCCTTCTTCTCCCCCACCCCGGTGGAATGGGGAGGAAAATCAAAGCAAAACATGTATGTNACAAAACATAAGTGTGTAATCAACATCGTTCTCATCCTGAATCCAAAACACAGCACTGTAACAGCTGCTGAGAGGAACTTACCATATCCTAACTGAAATCAGGACCTGCCTCCAGTAGAAATAACACTGGGGTAAGTGCTCTGCCCTTCTCTTTGTTGCCTGCAAGACACACAGGGAGGCTGCATTGCAGGCCTGGGGCTGGGGTGCCCTAGGAGAAGTAGGGACCAGGATGGAAGCAGAGAAAATGCTCTTGAAAAACCCTGCCTCCAGCAGCCACCTGCCAGGCAGGTAAAGGTGGAAGGATAAACTTTAATCTGCAGAGAACTGGCTGTGCCCACTACTGATGAAGAACAGCATGAGGCTTACCAACACAAACCAGCCCCACCCCAAAAATGGTGGTATCTAAGTAAGGAAAAAATAATTTTGCAGTGCTGCAGCAGTGTTCTGGCATGCAATGTAACTCTGTTCTGGCTGAATATAATGATATCTTTCAATGTGGGATGCCCAGCTGTCGAGGTGGGAAAATACTGGAGTTTTTTCTATCTTCAATGTTTTCCCCTCTGTATTAACAATCTGAAGTTGCTGTTTTACAGAGAATATATTGTTGGGTTTTCAAATGATACCACTCACTATCCCTTGAGATTTCATTTGAAATAATGTTATACAAGTGGAATTCCCTTTCATTCTGACAAATGGTGGATTTGAATCAAGATTTACTAAACTCTGCTTAACTTCTGAGGGTTTTTTTACATTTTTTATTTTAAAAAACAGCCATAAAATATTAAGATCACCTTATAGCTTTTCTTTGATATGAGTGCCAGTAATCTGTGCATTTCAGCACTTAACATCACTAGAGGTACTAAAAGGAAAGCCTTTCTAAAGGTGTATAGTGACTCATCTCCCAATGGTGTTGTAAGAATTAATTAGCTAATGCCAGTACAGCATTATATAAATGCTAAGTACTAGTGTTGACAGATTAAGGTTATGAGTGCCAAGTGGCAATATGAGCTTTGTTATTGGAAGTTGTCTCTCATTCTCGAAGCAAAAGAGACCCCTCCCAGGAATGACATGGTAAATCATTCTTCCTGACTTCTCAGCCTTTCTCTCTCACAGAATTACTGAAGATGACACGAGTCTTACTAGTGGGTTTTGTGACAGCAATCCAGGAAGGAATTTCAATAAGCTAAAAGTCAATTAGGTAGAAGTTTTCTCTACCGTTAACTGAATCACAGAGCAATATCCCACAGAGAGAACTGAAGTTCCATTTGTCTGCAGCTCAGCAACCATGCACTTTGAAATCTAGGATCAATAAACCAGAACCTGGAAGGGGCACAAGGCACAACACTCATTTTTGCTGTACCAGCCATTTAGAAACCTATGCATTTATGGTTCCAGCCCCTAGAAGAAGTCAATGCAAGCAGCTGTAAATGTGTATTCAGCTCATTTTCCAGTAACACAAACAGCAATCATCAATCTTAAATGACAGGTTTTAACCATGACTGCTTAACTACTCTGATTCAAGTAGCTACTTTCCAGTGTGTTTATATCTTTATAGTCTAGAATGCATGTGCAGAGCTGATTGTCTTCAATTTACATTATTTTAGCAAATAAAATCAGCAGAAACGATGGGTTGGTTAGTGAGGCAATTAAAGAGGTTAAAATCTGCAAAAAAAGGTATAAATAGTCGTGTGCACATGAGTTATAAGAAATATCTCTCTTTTTCTCTTGTTCTAGCATACACAACGTTCTGAAACATAAGTATTTGAAAACTTCCTGACTTTCAGTGGGGAAAAATAATGAGACTGAGCATCATGTAGAATTCAAACATGGCAAATTCATCATAGGTTACTCTCTCTTTCATCCCTTTCTAAAAGTCTTAATTTTACATATTTTCCATGCCTCTATCTAAAGTTATCCTTTTACCAAGCACCGAAAAATTATAACATATGAGATACATCAGCATATCTCACAGGAAAAGAGTAATCAGGTTTTAATTTTCCATCTGAGAAGACCCTTGCGAAAAAGTAATTAATTAGCAAAATCATTGCTTAAAATTCCATTTTACAAAACTTTCCACCATTTTTTACCTCTGTTAATTCCCTGTCAGAACAAAACAAAATAAAACAAAAAAA
>VWZS01003636.1:54179-68687 GCA_013397075.1 Rhabdornis inornatus
AAAAAAAAACAAAAGCAAAAACAAAAAACAGAGCTTGTTAGTCTAAGTGAAAGAAAACACAGATCAGACTGAATTTTGCCGGACAAAATAAAAGTGCAGATGAGACCTTACTCCTATGATTACCGCCTGATAGGCTGCTCTAAAAGGTCAAGTCAGACAAGCAAACTGCATTAAAACACATACATAATAAATTCTTGTGTAGAAACAGGATGTTAAGGCATCATCTGTGATGAATAAAAAGGCTCTGACCAAAAAAGAAGTCAGTCATTGCAAAAATATTGGCATTTTTCTGATCATTTCAGCATCGGGGCCAACTCCAATATTAATAAAAATTTTTGAAAAATAGATAAATTAGTGCTTCCCTTTTGAAATTTTTTCTGAAGGTAATCAGTTTCATCGTTTACCAAAATATCCAATTTAACATTTCTTGGGTTTGTCTTGCATTCCTGATTTCTCATTATGCTAGAATGAAAACCCCTCCAGTAACCACAGTTCTCTTCCTACTTGCTGTACTTCCACTCTGTAATTAAATACTGTCATCTTGTTTTAATAAGCTAACTCTGCATCATTTCAGTTTTCTTCAGTCTTTGAATTATTTCTGAGGCTCTTCATTTTGCCCTGACCTGTACAGCACAATCCATACAAAGGAGGAAAAGTTTTCCCCTGACTGCACTAATACTTTCCTTAAAAGGGATTTATTTTATTATACAGTCCATATTGTTTTGTATGACTGTCTCACCCTCTATCTAAAGAAGAAGCATTGCATGGTGTTCTGTGCAGAGTTTCTACAAAGCTTCAGAACAAGTATCTCCAGTGAGATGTGGTGAGAGCAATTCCCTCTGGTGATTGTTTTGGTGGGCTGCAGTTAGTTAGTTCTTAACCTATGTAGTGCCGTATGCTTGATTTACCCTGTATAGCATTATTTTTTTTTAAGAGAAAGCCAGGTAGTACTGACTCAAGTGTGCAGAATATGTCAAAGCAGACTATGAGTTTGGTAAATAAATGAATTTTCATGGAATTAATCTCCTCAGTGAAAAAAAACATAGCTGTTTGACAATTTTCTATAAAATAACCTGGAGTTGTACAGATTACATTTATGTTTTTCCATCAGTGGAGTACCAGCTTTCTTATCATAGTGCCTGGGAATGAGGACATGCATAATTCTCCACATATCTTTGGGTCATCTTACTGACTTTTGAAAAACTGTTAACAATATTAGCATTCAGTATTCTTGCTTGTTCCTAGTATGCCAAAATTTAAAATTCAGTAATCAGATCAGGGATTACCTCCACCTCACGCTAGTGAATGCAAGTTGACTGGTCCTATACAGTTAAATTGCTAACCCAGCATCTAATTTGGATAAACATTGCTAATACACCATGTTTCTGTGCCTCTTACCTTTGGTGTGCTTGTTACTTCTGATGTATTTCTGTAGAAAGCAACCCAGAGAGCTGTGCCCAAGTAATGAAGTGATACAACAATATTCATGATTACATACTCAGTTTCTCAAGCCCAAAAATGTACAAGTGCTGTTAATCCACTGATTATTGTGTTAGCTGTGCATGTGAATGAATGGCTGAACATGAAAATACTCAGATATACATCTTCCTAACATTGTGCTTTTTTCTCCAAGAATTTAATACCAATTTTTTCTACCACAATAGCACCCACTTTCAGAAAATGGTACCTATTCCCTGACTTCTATTTCATCCCTGTGATCCCCATAATCCTGTGTATCATTTTCTTGGTGCCAGGTTTGCTGCAACACTCTCCACCCTCTTGATCTCCTTCAAAAATTCTCTTTGGGCAAGGCCTCTTGTCCAGATTTCTATTTTAAATCTTGTATTCCTGGGTTGCTGTGTAGTTCAATAACTGTGTATCATGGCTTCCATCTGCACGTGATTCACCTCATTTCATTCAAACGAAGCCTTTTATTGCCATTTATTCCTGGAATTTGTATAGCACACTAAACATGCTAGAATTATTTTAATTTAATGCTCTATTTTGTTGAAAGCTAGGGTGCTGCTATATGAGGTTACTTGGTTGTGTGCAGCACGGTGACTGCCCACCACTTCTTTAGTTGGGAGACTGGAAGTGAGGGCCCCAGTGATACATTACCAGGGGATGCAGGGTGAATGTTTTCAGGATGAGAGGAGGGAAACAATTCGAAGAATACTTCTGTATCACTCACAGTTAGCGTGTAGGCTGCTGCCAAATGCTGGTTATTGTCTTCCTTCCTGAAGCACTAGTGAACACTGCAGCACTGTGCTATTTTCAGCTTCTTGACAAGATGATTACAATGTAAAGTCATACTTCGTGACCAGCATGCCAGGTGTTCGCTGTTCTAGCTCTGCTTTTATTACTTTGGGGATGAGAGAATGATGAAGGGAAGGATTGGAGATACTTAGATTTTCCAACAGCAGGTCAGCTTATATAGCTGGGCTATATTTACTCAAGGCATTGGCATACTGTGTGTGTCATTTTCTTTGTTTTACTAATAAAAATTAATTGGAACAAAATTAGCCAAAATAAAATGCAGTCTGTTAGGAATTTCCAAGGCAAAGTTTGCACTTCTGAGAGGTTAAATAGTGCCAAGTTAGGTAGGCTTTCCCTGAGTAGAACAGATATTGAGAAGGTTACAGCTGAACAAACTCTCCAAACCACACAGCATTCGTGCTCACGGGCACAGAGGGGTTGGAAGGCAGAGGAGAGATGTAGCACAGATATCTTTCCTTCCAGGCCTTAACTCCCCTGCCAAGTCTATAAAAACTAGAAAAATTACAGATGGCCCTTGCAATTCTGTTTTTTAGTATGCTTTCTTTTCAGTAGGAATTTAAAAGAGATCAGTTACGCTACTTCAAAATCAAATAGCTGTAACAACTGATAACTAACAACTAGCATGTTTTCTCCTGAATGTTTGTTTTGTATGCTGTGATCAAAAGACATAATTCCATTCTGATTTCATGGCAGCAAAATTTTCCAAGGACGTCTTGCAACTAACTAAGAAATATAAATATATTTCAAGATACTTGTTTAAATCCAAAAAGACTCAAGTCTGACTGTGTTGTTGGATCCAGATACATTTTAAAATACCTGGCCTAGATTAGCAATTTCCCTTTCTGATGGAAATGGGTCAAAGAACAGTATGAATGGGGCAGATCCTTACAGTGATTTCTTTTTCAGGCTTAGGAGGTTAAATACATATAAGCAGTCCCAAAGGAAAGAAAGCACTGATGATATTAGCAAGGACTTCAAAAAGTCTTTAAAAAGATATCAGTCTAAAGGCAAAGTTATAAATGGCAAAATAAATGTATGACGCTAGAGAAAATAAAGACACATTTATCACAAAGCCATTTGTGATAAAGTAAAATAATATCAATAGTTTTTTTAAAATTTAAGTCACAAATTTTGATTCCCTTTGAAAGAAATTCCAGGGAATTTTCCTCATAATTCTTATCTTGCAAAGTCCTGTAGGTCACAAAATTATCAGACAAGTTAGGAAAAAGCCTTGTGTTGGTAGAGGCATCAGAGTAGAAATAAGCTTTATCGTTAGACTGTGGCCTAATAGAACGACACCAGTGACCCACTTCTCACTGACACAAAAAGCTTCTTTAGATCAATTGTATGCATTCAAAAGATCTCTGGCAGTGGCCAAACCAGATCAACAGCCTGAAACACCTCTATCTAGTCTTAGGCTCAACTCAGTGCAGATTATGTTCTTCTAATCTTCTGTAACCATATACAGCAATAAAAGTGGGAACTGTCTTTGTAAGGATTGAGACCTAAGGAGAAATTCCCCAAAGCCGCTAGAATTTGGTTATTCACACGTACAATCATGGAGATCATACATCTGACATATTTTTTCGATGGTTACTTATGGTGCAAAAGAAAAGGCAGTCTGAGCTGCATGATGCCTCAATTTCCCGAGCCTTTCTGAGGCAGCCACAGACATGAACTGAGATACTCAAGGTAGAAAAAATCTACAATCTCAGTAAACAAGCAAACTTTTAAAAATACCTTCCATTTTCAATCAACTGTTTTTCTGTCCCAACATTTAGCTACCACTTACCATTTTGACATGTTTGTTTTCATAGGAGAAACTGAGATTTGGGACAGCTGAAGTGTCTCTGATGAAAGCCTGTGTATTTGCAAAGAATGTACACATAGCTCCATTTCCCTGAATGTGGTAGGAACAAACAGCAGAAGGTTATTTCCTTGCTCAGAAATCTAGCTCTCCATTTTCAGTAGGTACTCTACTCAACAGAAGCTTTTTGTCTTGGCTTTCTCCCTGGGCCACCCACATTGCCTATTTGCTTTATGCCAGTTTTCTGATTATTTCTAAACACACAGCTCCTATCAGTTAATGTCTCAGTCAGTGAATATATAATAATTCCCCAGAAAGTTCTTTGTTCTTCACAAATTAGTTCATACTTCAGCTTGTCTTTGTAGGATAACTGCCTGGGTGGTGGTTTCTACTGTTTTCAGCAAATTTACTTAGTACAGGAGCTTAGCTGCTGCTTCTTGTTTAGACTGAATGAAGGGTGCCCCCATAACCAGGGGATTAATGAGGCTTGGAATTTTCTGCAGATCAAAGACAAACTTTATAGCAGCCATTAACATCTTCCAGCACTTGAGCATAGTATTCTTGAGAAAAAAAGAAAAGCCTATAATGATCAAGCTGCAACATCACCTAATCACCCATTTCTCCTCATTGCAGTAGTTCCCTCGGGGGAATTTATGTGATGTTACACTTCAGACAGAAAATTAAATGAAAAAGGGAAAAAAATCTTTTAAATGATAACAAAAAAAAAGCTGAAGGACATATACCATAAAAAAATAGACCTGAGAGGAAAGAGAGAGAAATAGGATTGTTTATTTCCACAGATAAACTTCAGCATCTATGGGCTCTGATTTATATAGGGCAATAAATCAAAAATGGATGGCTGCAGCATGCATTCTGATTTAGTTTCATGCCCAGATTCTCTTTGACTATGACTACCTCTTAAAAGCTCCTAAAGTATGGTAGTTTTGGGTTTGGTGTCTTGCAGTCAGTAGGAATTGGCATTGGTTTATCATTCTGTTAAATATTCCGGCAGTTCAGGAGCTGCTTATGAAGAAATTAAGTCTTATCCTCTTCAAGAAAAACAGCTTCCATCAGAGAGATGCAGCAATCATTCAGCTTTAACCTTCTGGAGTGCTTCTATCAGAGTCTTAAGACAGACAGGTATTTCCTGGTAAATGAACTGTGAACAGAACAATCTCAGCCATGGGAAAGAAATTTATAATCTCAGCACAGAAGTTCCCTAGGTGGAAATGCAAATTATATTCACCAAATACTTCTTATTTGCACAAATATAACACCAGCAAAGACTGCAATTATGCTGCTGGATGTGCCAGTTTTCCCAGACCTTGAGCACATGCATGCACAGAACTTTTGGCAGGCTGGGCTTGCCGTGCTTGCTCAGACATTCTGTGCCCTGGCAGCTGTCTATCAGGTTATGGAAGCTGGATGTCACACCAGGACCTGGGGCCTGAGAGCCCTAAATCCATGCACTGTGAACAGCAGTGAGTGTGGGCACAAAACTGTAAGGTGTTCTGAGGAACATACATGTGCAAGCTGTCTCTGAGTACCTTCAGAAAAAACCCTGCAGGAGCAGAAATACAGATTGGTTGCTCTGTGATGTAATTCCAATAAATTTCATCATTTTTCGACACAGATAATACAAAACAAATAATAACAAATGGGATCACTTATCCACTATTACACTGACAACTTTTCTCCTTAGCAAATTAGTTTGGACAAAGCCATAATGGTACAGAACTATGTTCACACTAGCACTAGTTCATAAGACAAGTAATTATTCTTCTACCAAGCACTGCATTCATGTAATGACAAGGTTTTCAGAGAACTTCCTGTCCAAAGTGATAAGAACAGTCTAGATAAGCCTGTGAATAAAATTGGAAAGCAGGCAAATTAAATTAAGTACTAGCATGCCTTACCTAGGCACTTTTGCTTAGTGTTGTATTGCTATTTTCTTTTCACTTAGCCAGGGTTTTGGGGTTTTTTTTCCAATTAATTGCCTAGTTTCTCTTCATTTTTTGCAGAGAATTCAAATAAATAAGGGTAAAGTAACAGAAATAATTTCATTTTAATCATTATGTTGCAAATTATTTCAGTTTCAGATTTAAAGACCAAATGGATAGGCAGATGCAGAGATTCTAACTACTCACAGCAGGAGCAGTCTAATAGGGCTTTTCTGAACCCAGTTCAGTGCCAGATTTTTGCCCAGTTTTGAAAACTAAAATTGTGAAGTAAAGCCATCTTCAAATACTAATAAACAAATAAAATAGCTAATTGAAAAATTAATAAAAAAAAAACTCTTTGGGTGAATATTTTTTTCCTAGAACAGAATAAAGAATGTTCTCAATAAGAGTATTTAAGGTTTTATTAAAATAAACAAGATGTCCACATCCAGCATTTTAGAAATTCAGTGAGAAGTTTCAAATTTCTGGTTTCAGCTGTCTTAAAGAGAAACAACTTTGATCTTTCCCGTAAGTTATCTTTTTGTATTATCTTGACTCCAAGGCAGGCCTATTTAAATGTCTTGGTAATAATTTTTTTTAAGATGTCCGAAATTACTAATGCTCAGGAAGCATGAATTATATGGGAAAAGCAAGAACAAGAGCATCTAAGGTTGCCACCATGTGGATCCTCAAGCTTGCTGAGCCTCAGGAAATCTGTTAATGTTGACAGTGCAATAGTTTGGCTGGCTGCCTGAGCAATAGGAAAGCAGAGCTGTAAGCATGCCAGAAATGCATAACTGAGGCAGGAGTCATCTGCTGGCCAAGTACATTAGTGTTCATTCATTGACAGGCTTAGTTGTTGGATCAGAATAACAGTTTTATAGTCTCCTGTAGATGGGTGAGGTGTAATAAAAAATAATCATCTTGGGATGAAGGAAAAACATGACAAAACAAGTCCAGTTTGCTATTTCTCGCAGGCAATAGAATAGCAACTCCATGCTCCCAGATTTATTCATAAGTCCATGTGAAAACCACTCTTGTAGGCGTGCATTTCCCACTGGAGGGACAAGAGCAGAAAAGCAACACAGAGGAGGAGCCACACACTGAAAACAGGGTCTGCATGTCAACAGCTAAAAAGAAATTGCAATTCTACTTCTGCAAAGTGTCTGAAAATCAGCAAGATCTCCCAGACTGAAGTAGTGAGAAACATGGAGTAAGTTTTACACAAGCTTCAGAGAACTGGTGCAATTTCTCTTTACAGGTTGAACTGCTGAGTAGACTGCCCATAAAGCAGTACATACAAATTCATTCCCTTCTTCTGCCAGGAGGCAATTTAACCTCCCTCATATCATCTCCATTAACAGCTGTGTTTGATGGCTGGTAACTCCAAGCATTTCTCATTTTAGCTGTTTCACTTTGCCTGGATTCTTTAAATTGCCACAGAGAAGATATGAACAAAACGCTTGTGTTGGTCGCATTTAAGGTGCTTAAAAGAGATGGGCGTTTTCTTGAGTCAATCGTTACCTGCTCAGTTGAACAGTTTAACTCTCCCTGAGTCCAGAGAAAAAGCCAGAAATATCACATGCCTCCATCTAATGGGTTCTGCCCACCCAGAAGGCCTCTAAAGCTGGCTGATGGGAAGCTTGGGCTGTGCCTTAGTGGCCAAATGCTAAGAGCATTTTCAGAAAAGCCTGGCTATGTCTGCTCAGCAACCTCCTCATGCATTTTGGATGACTGCTGTTGAGATGCTTTGAAGCCCCCTCTTCCTCAGCTGTTTTATGAATCTACCTTCAAAAGTTATTTTTTGAATTAGAAACTAGTCTTCAGATTTGCATCAAGATGACTGACTCACTTCAGTTTTAACATGCAGTCTACACAGTAAACTCCTCAGCTGAGTGTTTAATCTGATCCAGGGCCATACACAGTGATGGGAAAAGATGGAGAGGTCTTGTTCCCCAGTGTTCACACTAAATACCTGGAAGAAGACCACTGCATGGACAATTTTTTAGTCTAGTTGTCATTGTAACCTGCAAGTAGGACCCCAGGCTGCCCACCATCTGAATTGTCTTTTGCCAAACTGCTGTCTGAGAAGGTTGAGTAGGAATCAGACCTAACAACTGTATTTCTTACATTTATACATGAAGTGGATGTCTGATGAAAGCGTTCAGGCCAGTGGAAAATTAAAGACTGAAACTGTAGCTGTTGGAGAAACCTGACAGCAGTTTTTGTTTAATGACCCATTTCAGGCCAACCATTCTATTATGCCTCAGAATATTAAAACTGGACTGTAATTTTCCAGAGTGTATGAAGGGCATAAGTCCTGCTTTTCCAAAAGACTTCAAGCCACATGCAGCTTACCTATTTTTATCACCTCATTTGAGCATTAAGTTAATTGATATAAACATATAAAGCCCTAGAGATTCAGCTAGAAGATGATGGAAGGTTCCCAACACATAGGAATTTTTAATTTTCTTTTTGCTTAGTGACATTTTTAGGTAGTCTAGGGACAAAACTTACTTTGCCAAAGTAGTGACTAAGTTATTTAGTGTATATAAAAGTGTTTTTCTTGATGCTTATGCTATCTATTCTCTTTCATATAGTCTTCAGTCAAACAGAATCTGAAATTCATGTGATTATTGAATTATTTAATAACACACTTCTATTAAGACTAATCTGACACTTAGAAGTAATGCAATATGAAGCCTGTTATGCATCTTAAAATCAATTCAGAAGTTCTTTAACTTTTTTCCGGAAGCTTCAGGTATGGGGAGGAATCAGGGAAGTTTATCTCCTGTGTTTAGAGCACATAGATTGCCTTGCTCCATTGTATGTCCCTGTGGCCCTGGAGTAATATTTTTTTTCTCTGAGGAGTCTGAAAGTCTTGATAGGCCCAGTGTTAATTGGATGGTGTAGGTAGAAGGATTAAGTACAAGACAGCCTGAAATCTTTGTGGCTTGAAAACTCTACTTATGCATATTTAGATAATGCAGTAATCCCAGACATTGCTTAGGAGCGAATAAAACAGGATGGCACATTATAAAAACCTGTATAAATCCATTTTTTCCTGGGTTTTGTGCATTTTATAGGGAAACTACTGAAAGACAAACATCTATTGCAAAAACAGGGGAGTAAATTTATCTCTGTAAGAATTAATCATCCCAACCAAGAAGCCCAATGAACTTATGATTGTTTATTACTTATCTTTTCTCCTGACAGCTGTTTGAAGATGAGAAAGCTGTGTCTCCTACTGTAGGGCAGGAGAACACATTGTTGGCACTCAGTAAGTGGTAGCTAATAATAGTGGTAGACAATTAAGTCTTCAACCAGGCGCATGTGCTAGCCAGTAAACATTTAGCTGCCAGGTAGCAGACAGATGGCCTCACACATAACAAGCAAAAATACCTGCTCTCAGGGCCTTTTTTCTCCTTTTGCTTGTTAGCATGTGTCACTTCACACTAGTTTTGTTGGGAGGAGCCAGACGTGGACAGACAGGGTGCAGGCTTGCCATTATCATCACTGGCAATGAAAACCAGCAGTGGGAAGCTCAGGGATTCCAAGAACCCACTGCAGCTGAAATCACTGTCAGTTAAAAATGCCTGGAATGAGAAGGTTATCCTTTGACAAAATACTTACTTCTCAGTCCTTGTTTTAAGACACTGCAAAAGCCCAGGCTAGCATGTTTAATCAACAAGTTACAAAAAGTCAGTGGGGAAGAAGGTTGCAATTCCCAGTGAGATCTTTTAAGCAATCTGATGTTTCCTAACAATGCAAAGGAAAAATCAATTGCAAAGCTCTTTGTTGTGTTTCAATCACATAGCTCCTGCCTTTCTCACTGGCTATGACACACACATCAGACAGAGGAACAGGGAGATCTGAGGTGCAAGAAGCAGCTGAGTGGACAGTTGAAAAAATATGATATGGGTTAAAAACTGTGCTTCATATGGCAGGAGGATTTCAGGAAAAAAATTAACTATTAATTGCTTTCCCTTTCGATTTGCTCAATTTTCAATGCTTTTTTAGACCTGGATAACAAATTTTCCTGGCTGGATGTGTAATATGATGGAGCATGGTGTCCTGCATATAAACCATATTGTGTCTCCAGTCCTCCCAGAAGCAGCACACCCTACCATCCATGCATGTTAGCTACTTTACTGCATGAGATTTATTGTGCATAGATGTATTTCCTACCCACATTCCTCTGCCTGCATCCAAGTACTCAGGAAAGAGGGAGTGCCAAGAACAGGCTGCTGTAGCTGTCAAAGTAATTTTTGCAAGATAAGAGGACCCATTTTACATAGTTGTGCTGCCAAGGGATCCCAGCAGAGACTGACGTCCCCCAGACTAGGCACCATAAAAGTCTGTGAGAAGAAGAAGGCCCTGTATCCAAGACTTGTAAATGCAATTGAAAATAATACAAGGTGGTTTGAAGAGGACAAAAAAGCTTGACATTCTGCAGGTCATATAGGTGAGCTGCTCCACATTACATATTGCTGAAATGCATCAAAATGCATCGAAACATCATTTTAAATTTTCCACAAGTTATACAGAATATCTCACTCTGCAGCTCTGTTGTGCCAAACAGAGCACAGTTTTGCTTTATAGCATGAATTAATTTTGCTGTGAACTTCAGGTCTTAACTATAGTACACAACAGATCAGAAATCTAATCACAAATCTGGTTTCCAAAAATGAGGTAAACTCAAAATTCCTCAGTCAAAATGCATAAAAACCTCTGGCTTGCTCAAAGTTTATCACTCATGTCTTTGTAAACATAAGCAGAAAGTCTTATTGTGCTCTCTTCTGTCTTAAGGTAAATCTAAAGAGTCTTTACTAGAAACATCTCCGTTCTTCTGCTGCCCTCCTGGAATGCAGGAACAGATTTTTATTTATTTACTTATTTATTTTTAATTTCAATAATATTTTTACTCAGCCTAGAATATGGTCACAATCATAACAAAAATCATCAACTACCTCAAAAGGATGCATATAAAATTTCACCCTAACTGAAGTCTCTCCAGAACAAAGTGACATTGAAAACAAGAAAAAAAATTACAAGAGAAAGATAAGATTCTCTAGTATCTTGTAGGGAGACAATAAGCTCCTGCTGGTGTCAAGACCATAGGAATCATTTAAACAGGAAGAGGGAGAAGCTGTTCAAGAAGTGTGCAGATAGACTCTGTATGTGTTTCTCATAGAAGTCACTTGTGATTCTGTCCCACCAAGCCCTCCCAAAAAAAAGCAACTATAAACAAAGCTCATGTTAGAAGTGTCTCAACATCACAAGCTTCTCAGTAATAAAATCACATCACAAAAAAATTAAAAAAAAAAAATTAACAGCATTTATTCATTTATTCTAGTGTCTCCTACTCCATGTTGCTGGGCCTATCTGGTATGCCTGTAAAAGGAAACGGTGTCCAGGAGAAATTACTTCCAGGGAGCCTTAATTTGTAAAGCTAAAATAGGGTTTCCTCACTGAGCAGAGGCAGCTCAATCCCCAATACCACCACGAATGTCTTTCAGCAGAGATGTAACCACCAGATGGTAGCATTTCCACTGTATAAGGTACTATGGTGACACTTGAGTTGGCATGTAATTAACGTGATTCACAGCCCATGTGTAATTTTCTGTGTAAGAGCAGCAGTGTTTTAAAAGGATCTATAACTATAAACCATAGGACAACAGTCTTTCAGGGCAGGCTCAAATTGTTTATTCACCATTTCCACAATACCTAGAAATACTAGGAAGGCAGAAATTTTAAATCAGACAAAATTGACTCTAAGCGTCAATGACAGGCAGAGGGGAACATTTTTCTCCTGAGTTACCTGATAAAACTCCTGAAGATATCTTCCACTTCATCAGTAATTAGTTTACAAGCAGCTTAGGAAAACGGTTGTTTGGGATACAAGAAGTACTGCTCAGCAGTGGGGACAAGGAAGAAGCTCTATACACCTGCAGTTGCTTTTATTTCTTTTTCTTGAGAAGTCCATCAGTGGATGTGATCCACAAAGGGATGTGTTGCTGACAAAGAGCAGTTGGGTACTGCTCCCTCTACAGCGTTTTGCAAACTGCCACAGGCTTTCCTTTAAAAAGTGGTATTATCCAAGGGATTTCAAGCTGATTTCTTGCATTGGTCTTATACAACATCAGGGGCTCAAAAAGCTGTAACCAGCAATAACAATATGAAACAGCATCTCTTGGAGCTGAAACTCCTTTGTATTTGACATCCAGGAAACAGTACTTCTGTCTTTCTAAATTTTTGCTGTCTTCTCTTGTAACTCCTAAAGTGGTTTTGGGAACTTAGGGCTGGAACGGTCCTCCTGGGTCATCAAGTGCATTGGTGAACAGTATCCTACTGTCAGTCTCTCAACAGCTGTCAGTTCTTGCCACTATAATTTCTCTACTGGGAAGCAATTACAGAATGTTAGTCCTCTACTGGTTAGTAATATTTCCGTGGTGTTTTTTCTGTTTGTGCCCAATTTGTACCCAGTTGTTCTGTTAATATTTGGGGTATTGATGACTCACTCCTTCCTGATTTTTCCCTCCTAGATTATTCCGTAGGATGATACAATTCTGTCTCTATACAAAATATAATTTGGCAGTAATTTACATAAAGTAAATTCCAGATCTCCAAGAGGTCCTAAAGGAGAACTTTTATTGCCATCTCATTGCTACCACCCTTCCAGTTCTCTTCCTCACACGTGTATTTACTCAGTAACTTGTAATACAAGTTACAATACACTCTGCACACAGTAATATTGAAGGAGTATTTTGCAGTTTTCAGCTCCTTTCACCTCTGCCCCAACATAGCTGCATTATCAGGATTCTCTAATTCAAAATTGTTAAGCCAGAAAAAAGAATTGTTTTACTTCCACTGTCTCACTGGTGATGGGTGCCTTTCCACAGTTCTGCTATTGTAGTCTGCAATTGCATGGAAACCATTTGCTAACAGAGCACACCAGTATTCTCATATCAGCAAAGAACTTTTTGTGTAAATACAACCTTGTTTAACATCCTGGCAACACTGGCACAGAATGAATAGAGCAAACAACCTGCTTCCTCACCCCTGAAAATGTATCTGAGCACATTAGCTGGTGGTGCTATTGGGCAGCTGGAACCGACCTTTCTTGCCTGGTACTTCCTGTGCCATTAGTAGATAATTTCAAACTCCAGGGCTGGAATGTTACTGTGCACTCTGCAGAGTGGACTGGACAATTAGAAGAAGACAAAACTTTCTTCCCCTTCTTCATCTAGTCTGGAAGAGAAAAGTGCCCTTAAAACACTCAAGAAAATTGAGCTTAACTCTTCTGAAGTTAATACATATATTGCAGCGTAGAACTTATCTTAGTTTGCAAGTGGTAAAATGTGACATCTTGGTAGGTCATTACACTCAAGTATTATTCCAGTTGCACTGGGTTTAAGGCTGCACTTCAGATTATCACTTACCCTTCCCCTGTCTCTTCTCACAGACACATGATATGCCTTCCCTACCTCAAAATATAATGGATATACAAGCTTTACAACAAGTGTTGAAGCCACCTGTCCTTATTTTTTATGTTTTGCCGCTTGACCCAGAAAACCACTGTACATGAGAAAGGGTCTGTTTTGTATCAAACACTCCAATGAAACAGTAAAATTATACATGAGCACAATTCAGGAAATCATGTCATTGTCTTTAGTGGGACAGGATTTCTTCTTAAAAGGTTTGGCTTTGGCAGTTATCTAATCTTCTCCACTTTATTACAATGGAATTAGGAATAAAATGTCGATTATTTCCCTCTTTTCAAACAAATTATAGTAAGAACTGTCTCCTTCATTCTGCTACAGCCTGGGATGTAAAGTATTCAAAAAATAAGTTTTCCAAAGCAGTCAGTAGATTCAAGCTCTAGGTCTCAGTTGATTTAGAACTTCCAAAAAAATATCACAAAGTGATCAATGTTACTTAGTTGAAGCAAAACCAGAAGGTCAACCACCTCAAGGGTGTCTATGGCTCTTGCACCCCTCCTGGAAAGCCTGAATGCTTTAATGCCCCCCTGAACTGCCTGTACAGCAACACATATGGCATGGGAAATAAACAGGAAGAATTAGATATCTGAGTGTGAACCATGATCTCACTGGTGGGATAACTCACATGACTGGAATGTTGTCATGGGTAGCTGTGTACTTTTTAGGAAAGACAGGCAACAAATCAAGGTGGTGGATCTTCTCTTTATGTGAGGGAGAGCAGCTGGAATGTATGGTGCTCTGCTTAGGGCTGCATGAAGAACGTGTTAAAAGTTTATGGGTAAGAATTAAAGGGCAGGATAACATGGTGTTGCTGTTGTGGGTTTTTAGTAGAGGCCACCTGGACAGGTGATGCGGCTCCCCTCGGTCACTCACGGACTGGCCCACCCGGCTAGCTCCCAGGGTGAGACCACGTCACGAGGTCACGAGTGGGCTGTCTCCCAAATCCTGGGAATCAGGAGTACAGCTAAGGCTAACGCCCTCC